>JAASGW010000809.1:0-11901 GCA_023334395.1 Phytopythium sindhum | reverse complement strand
TATCAAGGAGTTGGAATCGCGCTCGTTAGCACAAACCTCGTGTTTGAACTCCTTATTAGGGGCTCATATCCAAATAGCACCCGCTAACTCGCCCTAGGAGCCGAGTTATTAAGGGAGAACTGCTCCCACCTAGGTACTATTGAATTGACGCGCACGGCATTCCTCAAATCGTATTTGAGACGGTGACATCATTTTTTTCCGCACTGGATTTGAATAAGTGGTCAATCCAGAGTGGGGTTCAAAATCAGGGTGGTCAAAAGTATATGAGATTCTCAAACGCCCCGTGTTATTTAGCTTTCTAGTACGTTCGAGAGCAACCCAAATGGCTCTAGTACTTGGTCTTTTTACCCCGCTTCTCCACCACATCGCTGCGTCGACCTGGCATCGTTTCGACGACCGCACGGAGCATCGCAACATCAAGCCTCGCCCACTCTCGAAGCACCACTACCCTGAGCTCCTCCACCGTAGAATACTGCCGTCCGCCGCGATACACCGCCCTAACAAGCTCACCCCAGACGTTCTCAATTGGGTTGAGGTCAGGCGAAAGCGCTGGTCACTCCAGCACACTCACATTCACATCTCTTAGGAAGCCCTTGGTAGCCGTCGAGGCATGGATGGTGGCATTGTCGTGCTGAAAGACGTAGCCATCGTCGTGGATCGCGTTGCCAAAGGGCAGGAGATAGGTAATCAGCATCTGCTTGTAGTCAAACGAGTTCTGGCGTCCTGTGAGGACGATTAGCGGTGTCATGCCACGCGATGAAAAGGCGCCCCAGACCATGATCGACCCGCCGCCATTCTGGCGGCTGAATAACGTCTTCTTCTCGGCACGGAGGTCGTGCCAGTAGTATTGCGCGCCGTTGGAGCCGTCCAAGTTGAGTTTCTTTTCGTTAGAGAACACCACTCGGCTCCAGTCGGTGCGCTCGCGGATAATCTTGCGTGCCCAGTCCCGACGTGCCTGGCGATGCCGCGCCGTGAGCTTGGGCGTCTTCGACCGCCTGCCCCACTTAATGTACGCAGCCTTCTGCAGCTCCCGACGTACAGTATGTTCGGAAACAGGCAAGTCCAGCTCCGCTTTGAGTCGTCGAGACGTCGTCCCACGCTGTTTCGCGACGCGCACGAGCTCCCGGCGAGTGCGTTCACCGAGTTTAAGCGGCCTTCCCGACCGCCGCTTGGTACCGTAGGCTGCCGGATTGCGTAGGAAGGCTAACACAGTGTTGTCGCAGCGCTTGGGCTTGCTCGCGATTGCTGCAACCGTCCACCCGTTGTCCTTGTACGCCAAAATCATCCCGCGCTCGATCGAGCTCAAATGCGTCCCCTTTGGCATGCTTTCAACCACTTTTGTTTGCAAATGGCGGTTGCTACAGAGTCTACAAGTCGCGGAGGTGTTGAAACAGGTCGAGTGTAAGTCTCGAACGTTCTAGAAAGCTAAATAGCACGGGGTGTTTGAGAATCTCATATACTTTTGACCACCCTGATTTTAGACCCCACTCTGGATTGACCACTTATTCAAATCCAGTGCGGAAAAAAATGATGTCACCGTCTCAAATACGATTTGAGGAATATTTGGGTCGATTTTGAGCGTCGTAGATTTCCTATTGGCTGATTTTCGCGCAAAAATTGCGACCTCATTTACTTTTGGCCAGGACTGTAATTTTAATGCAATTAAGTTTCGCAGGACTCATCGGCACACCTGTAACAACGTTCGAAAAGCTCAGACGTTTCAAACTCCAGTTTAATATATTCTTTCTAACAGTTCATATGAATCAACAATTACCTCAAAATTCAAATATCGTAGATATTCGTTTACGATCTTTCACTCGTTATCGCAGGTCGTAGCCACGCGCTGCCCGTTAGAACGCTTTCTCCTCCTTTCCCCTCCTCTCTCACTCGCGAACGAACCGACGAGCTGACAGGCCAACAGAGCGCCACGCGCTGGTAGTTAACGGCGTTTTCCTAACGGGCGCGAACGAACGTCTGCCGCCGCCGGCGCGTGATACGAACCGCCTGACAGGCGACGAGCTTGACGCGTACGTGACGTGACGGCCATGGGGCGCGGGTGCACCATGGACGAGTGGGTCCACTTCGAGAAGCTGCCGGCCGAGGGCCGCGTGCCCAACTCGTCCTACTGGTACGTGCTGTGCCGCCATTGCATGCGCGGCTACGAGCAGAAGCAGCTCTTCAACCCACCCTCCAAGCTCACGGGCCGCCGCTCCGCCATGCGCGCGCACCTCAAGATCTGCCCCATGTACGCCACGCAGTACAAGATGGAGCAGAGCGCGGCCGCGGCGGCTGCTGCCGCTGCTGCCGCCGCCACCGCCACCGTCGCAAGTGCGAACGCAACGCCCGCGGAAGGAGCCGAAGAGTCCGCTGTGGTTGCTGCTGTGGCGGCGACTGGGACCCCCGATGAGCCCAAGAAGACGACGGGCGAGGTCGGTGAGAAGCGCAAGCGCCGTAGCGCTGACGGGGAGACGAGCGGCCCGCGTAAGTGTTTATCTATGTTCTCGATACTGGTGAATGTGGAGGAGCTCATGACTCGTTGCCTTGAATGCAGGCGGCGGGCGCGGCAAGCACTGCATGATGGAGGAATGGGAGCACTTCACCCGCCTGCAGGACGAGGGTTACATCGGCAAGTCCAACTTCTTCTACGCCGTCTGCCGCCACTGCCAGCGCGCGTACGACGAGGCGCCCGCGGACAAGAAGCCGCTCATGGAGCCCGAGCGCATGGTCGGCCGCCGTGAGAAGATGCGCAAGCACCTGACCATGTGCCCGCACTTCAAGGGCGAACTACCCCCGCTCGAGCGCCGACTGCCGCTGCGTCCGGGTCTCGGCGCGTTCTTGCCGGGTGGCTTCGCTGGGATCCCTGCGACCGGCGCACCGGTCCCGGACGCGCGAGCTCCTGGTATTAATAACGAGATTGGGGACGCGGCGTCAGCGACGAATACGCCCTTGGGCTCTGCCGCCGCCGCTGCTGCTGTCGTGGCCGCAACTGCTACCACCACGACGACGCCGTCGTCACGCCTGGCGCTGGACGAGTGGCACTACTTCACGCGCTTGCATCGCAAGAAGGACAGCGCGTACTACTACGCGCGGTGCAACTTCTGCCAGGCCGCTTACGACAACGCACCCGAGCCGATGCGCGCGTCGCTGGAACCGACCGTCGTCATGGGCCGCAAAAGTAACATGCAAACGCACTTATCCAAGTGCATCCATGTGCCCAAGGAGCTGTTCGCAGCCCAGAGGAGTGTCACTACCGCCGTTGCCGGGTACAATGCTGCGAGCCTCGCGGCAGCGGCAGCAGCAGCGGCAGAGTCCGGCGACGCCGCTGGCGCCGAAGCATTTTCGTCGCTGGTCAAGCGCATCAAGCTGGATGGCGCTTCAGCCCCGTTCGCCTCCTCGGGTATGCCGCTCGACGTGTCATCGCCCATGCTCCCAGAAGCGAAAACCCTCCGACGGGCATTGCTGGAGTTCCAGATCCAGAACCACTTGCCGTTCAACTGGATCGACAGCACGAGTGCCAAGAAGCTTTTCGGGCAGTTTGTGCGCCCGGCAGAGATCGTTGACGCGCTGATCCCGAGCGCGACAGACCTCCGCACCAAGGTCCTGGACGAATTGTACAGCAACGAGGTCAGTCGTGAGCTGGACGCGCTGCGGAAGGAGACCATTCCCGCGAACGTGTTGGCTACTCCGCAACCCAGCGGTACTGAAACGGCACCAACTGCCCAGCAGCCAGGATTGGTGACGTGGCCCGTCTCGCTCATCTGCTCTCTGCTAGCTAGCGATGCTCATTCTGTCAATGCCGACGAGACGGTACCCCGGTTCCAGTGTCTGTTGACAAACGGCAAAGTGCGCGTCCCCTTGACGAACACTACTGCCTCTAGCACGGCGAGCGATACATCCACGTTGGGCGAGGTGCTGGATATTACCAGTGAAGAGGAGCACCTGCAGGAAGAAGGCGGCTCTGTTGAAGAGGCAGCTGCTGGCGAGCTTGGAGTATCGGCCGAGCTTCAGTATTACCACGGCCTAGACCTCGCTCGAGTTTTGGACGAGCGGCTTCGACTGTGCAGTGAGCGCGAGAAGCTGTCGCCGGCGATCGTAATTGTTCCGTGCAACCCCGTTACAGAGCGGGCCGTGGGGATTCTCCGCTTACGATGGCCCCGCGTCACGTTCGTGACAGCCTTTGAAGATCTTCTGGGCTTTGCGCTGATGAAAACGCTGGCGACGCCGGAAGTGCTCGCGACGGTGTCATCGCTGGTGGATCTGTGGCAGCAGCAGCAGCTTACATCGACCGGTGCCTTCCTGAAAAGCGTCGTGAGCGAGCCCAATCCATTTAAGGGGTGGCGTCAGTGCACCTCTTTCATGCAGCTCCTGCTGGACCCGAGCACATTCACGGGCAAGGAAGACATCAAGGATATCGTGGCAAGCGCGCTGGACCGGGAGGCACTGCAGCGCGTGCACGCAGTGTTACAGGCGTTTGCCGTTGCGTTTGGAGCTTTCGAGACCACCGGATTTCTGTCGCTGGCGAACACTCTCGCGCAGTTAGGCTCGATATTTTGTGCTGCTACCGGGTTCGAAGTCGTACAACGGGCTCTTGAAGCCGTGTGGGCGCAATTGGAGCAACCCTTGTTCCTGCTGGCGCACGCCCTCGACCCGCACCTGCGCATGGACGGCATCAGCAATACCGACCTCACCAAGTTGAGCACGCTGAGCGACCTGGGCGTCGCCTACTTTACGTCGTTTGCCGGACGAAAGGCCAGCTCACTGCGCGGCGAGGTGACGGCGTACTTGCACACGTCCCAGCCGCACTTCTCTCGCGCGCTGGTCGCCGAGTTCCCAGTCATCGAGAACTACTTCCTCTATCTGAGCGACGACTACCCGGCTCTGTCCGTGCTGATGCGGCTGCTGCACTCGTCCTCGTCGGTCCGTGGGTCGCCGACTGCACCAGCGAGCAGTTCGCTTGGCCGTGCAAAGGGCGAGCAACAACTTCACTCGGCCGATGAGGACGTCAAGCTGGCTTATTTGAAGAACGCGTGGCATATTCAGGAGACGGAATCAGCAGCTCCAGCTGGGGCGGTGAGCACTTCTGAGGGCTCCGAAGACGTTGCGAGTGGGGTTTCGTCGTCGCTTACGGGCAGCGCGGTCATTGATCACTGGAAAGAGGCGCTAGAGAAGCAAGTGGCTTCTCGTAGCGTCGACTTTACGTCGTTGGAGAGCGAGTTTGAGGCGCCTAAGAAGACTACGGTGGACGCGGCAGCTGCGATGCTCGTCGTCGACGTGATCACAAGTGAGATCAATAAGCAGGAGAAGTTGCCGTCGCTCCCGGCCGACTCGGACGCGCTCTTCCCGTCGACGCCTCTGGCTGGCGCGTCGGCCAAGAAGGTCACGCTGAAGGAGCTGTTCGCGGCTGCGTCGGTCGCCACCATCTGAAGAGGAACGGGATGAAAGAGGGCGTTTATAATGTGAAAGCGTTTGTTGTGTTGCACATTGCCCCCACGATCTCGATCACAACACTGCGGGGCACGAAATGTCTCCGATGACCAAATGATCGTCTAGAGCTTGTGCGCCGGGAGGATCTTGCCGTCGCACGTGCCGAAGCCGACCCGGTAGCCGTCGCCTTGGCAGTACCCGCGGACCTCCACCGTGTCGCCGTCCTGAATAAACTTGCGTGTCAGGCCGCTGTCGCCGAGCGCCACGTCCCGCGAGCCCTGCCAGCTGAGCTCGAGCATCGACCCGAGGCTGTCGGGCGTCTTGCCGCTGATCGTGCCGCTGCCCAGCAGGTCGCCCGGCTGCATGTTGCACCCCGTGACGGTGTGGTGCACGAGCTGCTGCTTCATGTTCCAGTACATGTTGCGGAAGTTGCTCGTGGTGATGACGTGCGACTTGTCGGAACCCTCGGGCTTGATCGCGACCTGTTCGAGGTTCCGATACGAGCGTGCAGTAGTTAGCGGCAGGCAAGTTGCAGCGCCAATAGTGTTAGCAGACACAGATCACCACTTGCCTGCAGCTTGATGTCGTACGTCCCGGTAGCGTAGCCAGGGTCGGTGATGTACGGGAGCGGCCTGGGGTTCTCTTGCACCGGTCCGAAGCTGGGCTCGCAGCGGAACGGCTCCAGCGCCGCGAGGGGAACTACCCACGGCGAGATCGTCGTCGCGAAGTTTTTGGAGCCGAAAGGACCCAGAGGCACGTACTCCCATCGCTGGATGTCGCGCGCTGTGTTGTAAGGAACAGAGTGCGATGAGAACCGAGCATCAAAAGCAACGCATAGACAACAGTACGCGACGCAGACGCACCGCTCCAGTCGTTCATGAGCACGACGCCGAAAATGTGCTCCTCGGCGTGGCTCATGGCAATCGGCTCGCCCAGCTTGTTGGACGGACCAACGAAGAACGCCTAGCCACCAACCCGCGTTAGCCTATGCCTTGATGACGTCGCGACCCTGTCGAAACAGCGTACGTACCATCTCCAGTTCAAAGTCCAGCACGCGGCAGGGGCCGTGGATCGACCCCTTGGACTGGTCCGCCTTGTCGACCTGCAGTTGGCCTCTAGGACGGTGGATGCTGGTGCCGGACGGAACGACCGACGATGAGCGGCCGTGGTACCCGACGGGGAGGTGGAGCCTAGTGACAGCAAGCACAAAGGTCAGAGCGAGCGAACGTTTGCGTTGATACGCGGGCGAGGCGTACCAGTTGGGCTGGAGAGCGTTGTCCGCTCCACGGAACATGATGCCGACATTGGTCGCGTGCTCGCGCGACGAGTAGAAGTCCGTGTAGTCGCCAATGCGCGCCGGGAGGTGCATAGTGACGTTAGCGAGGGGGATTAGCGCCTTCTTCTTCAGCTCTTCGTTGTCGCGGAGGGTCGGGGCGTCAGCCGAGAGCAGCCGCTGAATGGTCTCGCGCGCCGTCGCCCACACTTTGCTGCCCTGCGCCATGAAGCTGTTCAGGGTCGGCTGCGGAGGAACACGACGTCGCAATGCGCGTCAGTTGGTATGCGATCAGTGACGTTAGAGCCACCGATAGCCAGTTAGCGCCCACTCACCTCGCGGAAGCACGCGGCGTCGAAGCCCTGGAAGAGGCCCGCCGCCTCGACCGCCGACAGGTCAAGCACATACTCGCCGATGGCCACGCCGATACGCCGGCGCGCGTCGCCAGCGGTGGAGAACACGCCATAGGGCAGGTTCTGGATCGGGAAATCGCTGTCGGGTGCCACCAGCACGAAGCTCTGGAGCGCCATCGCAAGGGACGAGAAGAGGAGGAAGTGAACGAGAGGACGGAGAGGCGGCTGCTACGGTCGGTGTTAAACGAGGAATGAGCGTGGGCGGGCGTCCGTCGCAGCTGATGAGCTCGACACCCTTGAAGTCGCTGCAGATGTGAGACGCCGCGTCGGATTTGACGCCAGGAGCTCCGGAGGTGTGTGGACCACGTCAGTGCGGGCGCCTTCTTCAAGGTGAGCGAGGGTGGGGGTCCGGATGCGGGCGGAGGGTATACCTGGTGGGGTATACGCGCGATGGTGGCGGCGTATAGCGATCATCGACACTAAAACAGTACGCTGCAGTGTTCGTCCGTCGGATCGCTGCGGAGTGGGTGGGGTGGCGCGCAAAGACACGCCTCCGTCGTCTCTGTTGCCGTGCCGGCGTGCTCCCATTCCAACCTGCTGTTCCCTACGGCCGGCCGATCTCTCCAAGTGCAGGGACTGCCCTCCCCCTAGTGTCCAGTATACTCGCGCCAGCATAAATGCACCGTTCGCACTTGCGGCATCCCGCGTGGTCTGCATACGCCGCCCAACGTGTGCACTCAACTCGCTCGCATGGCCAGCCGCCACGCTCAGGAGAGCGGGGTCGGCCGGATACAGTAAGTCTCACCGAGACCACTTCCAACACCACGCGACCTCGTCGGATCTTGTGGTCGACGTCTGGGAACCGAGACGCCGAGGAAAGGCTCCGCCTTGCTTGCGTACACGCACTGAGCAACTACGCTTTCGACGGTGGGCTTCAGCCACGCCCGCCAGCGAGTTTGAGTGGCGCTGGTGTATGGGCCGGCCCAAAATTTGGGCGCTGGCAACCAAAGTGTCGATACTCCACGTACCTACTGGACATACAATTCCGCAGTGTCGACCGACGGGTGGCGGCGCGCGGCCTGAGTTGCGAGTGACCAGTGCCCTGATACGCGCGCGCAGGTGCGGCCTCCGGACTCTGCAGACAGCCTCCACGCAATGGGAGACAGCTCCCACATCTTCTCCTCCCTCCCTCCATGCTCACGCATGCAGTGTATCAAGCCCGCTCTCCATGCTGGTCGCTCTGTCGCTGATGAATGGAACACCAGCGTTGTTCGAAGCCAGCAGTAGCGTCGGATGATCCGATGCTGCTGGTGGCGGATCTTTCGTCCCGCGGGATGCGTTGGTCGCGTCAGTGCACTCACGGAACCCAGGTCCCTGCGAGACTTTATCGCCCTCGACGATCACGTCGGGCGCGTTGATTGGCCGGCGCACCCGCGACTGATTTGCGCCCGCGCTCTCCCCACAGTGGGAATCTCTCGATGCATGCTTCCGCCACGTCGCGCACTGTTCCTGCAGCCTTCCTTGAAGAGATGAGCGCCCCGCGTTGCGTGGCTCGCGACGTGGAAGGGCCGATGTGGGTGGGTGCGGCCAGAGGGGGGGCTGAGAGGGAGAAAGTGGGCGCTCAGAGTAGCTTTTGCGCGGCGGAGGTGAAATACCAGAGCGAGTGAGTGAGGCTGGGCGACCACAGCGAGCATGGGCGGAGCCGAGTCGACGGCCGAGGAGAAGAAGAAGCAGGCGGCGGCGACCGTGAAGGAGGAGACGACGACCACCACCACCACCACGACGGTCGTGGAGCTGCACGGGGGTAGCAGCGGCGATGAGGAGCGCGACGAGACCTCCGGGTCGCTGGTCGAGATCTCGAGCGAGGACGAGGCCACCGGCGCCAGCGGCGAGAGCGTGGTGACTAAGCGCGTGGTGCGCAGCGGCGCGGGCGGGGAGCAGGTGACGACGACGACGACGACGACGTTCACGACGCACTCGGCCGCGGGCGAGGAGGAGGAGGTGGATGTGGCGGATTTTGAGAGTGTGAGTGAGTTGTCGAGCGGCAAACCGGCCGGGCGCGAGCCCGAGACCGAACCGGCGAACGTGACCGCGTCGTCGAGTGTTGTTACCGTGTCGTCTGTGTCTACCAAGAAGCAAGAAGGAGAAACAAGTACCGCTGGCTCGCGGGCGGCGGCCGCGCAGTCGCCGATGGTGTCGTACAAGTCCACCACCGTCGTCGGGGGCCGCGTCATCTCGTCCGGCGCCGCCAGCGACAGCTCGAGCATCCTGGCGTCGGCCAAGGGGCTGGCCAAGGCGACGGCGAAGGAGAAGGGCGCCGTTGCGTCTGTCGCGACTGTGACGGACTCGCGCCACGAGCTGGCCCAGGCGCTGCCGCGGTTTGTAGAGTATGTTTCCCGCCGCGGGAAGCGCTGCGAGGCCATGACGCCCAGCGAACTGTTCGCGTACGCGCGCGCGTTCTGCCGCTTCCACCTGCTGCAGTCCTACGGCGCGGTGGAGGGTGCGGACGAGGCGGCGCTGGTGGAGCGGCGTGACAAGGAGCGCCGGACCGCGTGGGAGCTTTCGCGAACGCTCACCCTGCAGTACCCGGGGATCCCGATCAGCCAGCGTAACAACGCGTCGGGCAAGGGAGAGGTGATCATCATGGACCAGGTGCGAGTGAGCGGGGCGGGGTCGTTTGACTTCATCGCGGTCCACCGCCGCTTGTCCAAGTGGCTGCGCAGGGTCATCGTCCTGTCGCTGATCGACGAGTCCGCGGACGAGGCTGGACGAGCGGAGACCGCGGTCGTGCTTCACGACGGCGAAGTCCTGTACAGCGGAGAGTGGGACCAGGTCATGCAGTGCGTCCAAGGCCTCGGGTACGGATGTCCCAAGCAGCGCGACGTGCCCCAGTTCCTCGGCAGGCGTGGCTTTGGCAGCTCGGATCCTGTTTCTGCTCGCACCAAGGGCGCCGCGGATGAAAATGTGGCGGTGATGTTCCGACTGGCCGATGAAATCGTCGTGGTCGCGGATGCCCCGATCCTCGATAACAAGCTTCAGAGAGTGGCTGAGCTGGGCAGCGACAGCATCGACGGAGATCGTCGCAGCGCGATCAAGATGTGGCCGTGCGAGACGAGCTTTGACGTGGAAGGCAGTGACGTCGACGATGTCGAGTTCTCAATTGACCAGACGATCCAGACGGGAGCGCAGACTGTGGAGACCGCGGTGCTGTACTCGCAGTTGGCGCTGAACTACTTTAGCGGTGTATCGCTGACGTTCTCGGTCGAAATTGACGCGGCAGTGGAGCAAGTGGCGCAGTACTTGTCGACTACGACTGTGGACGAGGAGGCGCTGCTGGCCCTGTTCATGCGCTACACGGCGGAAGAGCGCTTCCTGATCTCTGTCCGCTACAAGAGCCTGCACAAGCAGAGCTTGACGGAGGCGCTGGCGAGTTTGAGCTCGAGCACCGCCACTACCAGCAGCGGCAGCAGCTACTCGTCGTTGCTGAAGACGATCGTGCGCCCGACCGTGGAGGTCGAGGCGGAGATCTTACGCAACGTGACTAAGGGGTCGGCCGTTGCACAGTGGTACTCGGTACGTTATCTGCGCTTTGTCGTGGATGGCGCAGCGGCGCAAACGCGAGACTGCGATGTGGACAAATGACTCACTTTTGTTGATGGAAATGTAGGTGGTCATGGGACGCTCGAACGCGGAGATCAGCATGTTGAAGAAGACGTACCTGGAGCTGTACGGCGAAGATCTGACGAAGGTCTTCAGCAACTACCTGGGTGGTGACTTGCGCTTGGTCATCCTCACTGCACTCCGTGGCGAAGTCAAGGAGTGGGACTCGTCGATCTACACGTCGGCCAAAGCGGCAGCTGACGCTGACGCGGTGTACAAGGCTGGCGAGGGCAGGTGGGGTACGGACGAAGATACGTTCATCGGCATTTTGTTGACTAGCCCGCCACAGCACGTGGTGAACATCAACGCGGCGTACGAGGTCAAGTACAAGTCGACGTTGACCAACGCCGTGAAGCAAGAATTTGCTTCCGAACCCGCTGCAGCGTTGCTGTTCTATCTGCGCTGGGTTCTGGAGCGCTTCGATCTGCTCGCGGAACAGTTCGAGAACTCACTGAAGACGGCAACGAAGGACTCTTACAGTCTCACTGTGTGGCTGGTGCGGTACTGGTTCGTGATGGAGCAGATCACCATCGCGTACAAGCGTAAGTACGGCGTTGACCTCCGAGAGCGCATCAAGAGCGTGTCGAGTGCCTCGGATGGATCTCTTTTGTTGATCCAGTTCGATTCAGCTATAATTGAATCCCGCCTACGAATCTATCGCCAAGCCTACATCACCAGACGCATCAAGCGCATCGTGCGTCGTGTGGTGCGTGGCGCTCCGGGCAGCTCGTCGGTGACGACGGTGACGAGCTCGAGCTCGACGATCGGTGCGCTTGTTGGCGAGGGCGATGTGACGGAGACGACGGAGACGACGGAGGACGGCAAGACGATCATCCGGCGCATTGTGCGTGGCGGTGCCGCTCCTGACGCGTCGTCGGAGCTGACGACGACGTCTACGACGGAGGAGACGATCGAGGAGATCACGGAGACGACGGAAGACGGCGAGACGATCGTGCGTCGTGTGGTGCGTGGCGCTCCGGGCAGCTCGTCGGTGACGACGGTGACGAGCTCGAGCTCGACGATCGGTGCGCTTGTTGGCGAGGGCGATGTGACGGAGACGACGGAGACGACGGAGACGACGGAGACGACGGTGACGTACTCCCAGTCCGCTCTGGACTACTACGGCGGAGGGTCTGAGTCGCTGACGTTCTCTGCCGAGATCGACTCCGCGGTGGAGGAAGTGTCGCAGTA
>JAASGW010000808.1:0-11924 GCA_023334395.1 Phytopythium sindhum | reverse complement strand
CACGTTCGGGTGTCGCAACTGGCGCCACAACGTCACCTCTTCTGCAAATGACGCCATCGAAGCACCCGGAATGAAGAGCTTGACTACGACGTCCGCATCCAGCCACTTGGCTCGAAACTGCACGCCAACGTCTTCTTGGTCAATCAAGCTCTGTAGTTCGATCTCAAAAGGAGAAATGAACCAACTCGTTGATGACTGCGACTTTGGTTCTTGGCGTCCATCTTGACTCGAGACGACAGTGTTTTTGGTCACTTGGAGGAATGGAATGAGCAAGCGCTGAATAGCTGAGTATCCTTTGCTAGCAGCAAAGAATACAGCTGTCTGTCCAGCTCGATTGGCGATATTCACATCAGCGCCTCGGTCGACGAAAAACCGCACGACGTCCATATTGTCTCTCAGCGACGCATACATCAGCGCTGTCATCCCATCGTTGTCGACTGCATTCACGTCAGCGCCTCGGTCGACGAGAAAACGCACGACGTCCATACGGCCTCTCTCCGACGCATACATCAGTGCTGTCTTCCCGAACATGTTGACTGCATTCACGTCAGAGCCACCGTCGACGAGAAACCGCACGACGTCCATATTGGCTCTCCACCGCGACGCATACATCAGCGCTGTCTTCCCGTAGTTGTTGACTGCATTCACGTCACCGCCTCGGTCGACGAGATACCGCACGACGTCCATATTGCCTCCCATCGACGCATACATCAGCATCGTCTTCCTGGCGTTGTTGACTGCATTCGCGTCAGCACCGCCGTCGATGAGAAACCGCACGACGTCCATATTGCCTTCCTTCGACGCATACATCAGCGCTGTCTTCCCGTCCTTGTTGACTGCATTCACATCACCGCCGCCATCGACGAGAAACCGCACGATGTCCATATTGCCCCACTGCAACGCATACATCAGCGCTGTCTTCCCGTACTTGTCGACTGCATTCACGTCAGCGCCTCGATCGACGAAAAACCGCACGACGTCCATACCGCCTCTCTGCGACGCATACATCAGCGCTGTCTTCCCGTCCTTGTCGACTGCATTCACGTCAGTACCGCCATCGACAAGAAACTGCACGACGTCCATATTGCCTCTTGCCGACGCATACATCAGCGCTGTCATCCCGTCCTTGTCGACTGTATTCACGTCAGCGCCTCGATCGACGAGAGCCCGCACGACGTCCATACGGCCCCACTCCAACGCATGCATCAGCATTGTCTTCCCGTCCTTGTCGACTACATTCATGTCACCGCTTCGGTCGACGAGATACCGCACGACGTCCATATTGCCCCACTGCAACGCATACATCAGCGCTGTCTTCCCGTACTTGTCGACTACATTCACGTCAGCGCCTCGATCAACGAGAGCCCGCACGACGTCCATATCGCCTCTCCACCGCGACGCATACATCAGCGCTGTCTTCCCGTCCTTGTTGACTGCATTCACATTAGCGTCGTCATCGACAAGAAAACGCACGACGTCCATATTGCCCCACTCCAACGCATGCATCAGCATTGTCTTCCCGTCCTTGTCGACTACATTCACGTCAGCGCCGCCATCGACAAGAAAACGCACGACGTCCATATTGCCTCCCATCGACGCATACATCAGCATTGTCTTCCCGTACTTGTCGACTGCATTCATATCACCGCCACCGTCGACGAGAAACCGCACGACGTCCATATTGCCTTTCTCTGACGCATGCATGAGAGCTGTGCTGCCATCCCCGTCCTTCACGTCCAGCGAGACGCCGCCCCGCACCAACTCACGCACGCGCTCCACGTCGCCCTCTTGCACCGCGTCCATCAACATCTCTATCTCCTTATCCGTCCCCTCCATTGCGTCCGACGCCCTCGCTCCCCTTCGCGACGCGTCCGCGCTCCTCTCGTCTCGGCGTCCGCCCTGCCGCGTCCGAAATGAGCCGCTGGATCTGAGAACAAAGACGATGGATGGGCTCCCTGGCTTTGTATCTGGGCCGGGTTCTATCGTCCGGCCTGTGTTGACACAACCCGTTCTCTGAACCCGCGTGCTGATCATGCTGCTGTGATGTGGGTTCCACCTGAAAGCAGACCCGACGACCCGACCCGGGTCTCGTTTCGCACCCTCCTCCCCCTTCTCCCAACCCATCGACCCGCCCTCATGAGCAAACAGCTTCAACATGAAAACTACGACGACCGCAGTAATCTACGAGAACCACTTCTCCTCACTATGATCCCCTCCAAGTAATTTACCAATCGCCCCCTCTCCACGCAGACCCCAGCCAGCAATACGGATGGCCGCCACGACTGCGACACCCAGCGCCCCACCATCAGCAACGAGCAGAGCGGCGAGGCGAGCGCAGTGGTAGGGCGCAGAAGGGGGACGAGGCACAGGACAAGGACGATGCGGACGCCCTCCGCTACGCGCGGACGCGAGTCGTAGCAGCCAACGACGTGGACCGAGCAGACGACCTGCGCGCACTGATGGCGTCGAGAACAAGTGGCCGAGCTTGTTAGAAGGCAAACGATCGTCCTCTCTGTCGTCCCTCCGTCGAGCACCACCGTCAGTCTTCCTAGTTCTACCACCACCTCCCCCGCCAGCACTTGATGCGGGGCATCCACATAGGCCAGCAGTCAGCAGTCGAGGTCCTCGCTGTCGATCTGCAACCGGTTCAATGACGCGCAGAGTGACACCGATGAGGTACGGGACGAGCCGACCAGCTTGCAGCTGCAGCGCGTGTCAGGGTGGCTCAGCGTCAGCAGGTTGACGAAGTGGTTCACCATTGAGTAAAGCCGCGAGCTCCAAGTGCAGAAGCGCGGCCCTGTCAGAGAGATCACGGTGTGGTAGCCAGACGCGCAGATACCTCTAGTTATGTGTGCGCAGAGCATCTAGTCTATGAAGTTGCACAGTGCGTCCACTGCTGCCACGGATGGGGGAGAACGACGCGCGAGAACTGATTCCTGTTTCGGAGGATAGCAATGCTGCCGCCTTACGTCGCCATTGTCAGCTCAAGCGGACTGACCAAGCTGGAAACTCGCTCGGCTCCAAGACGGCTATCCTTGGCTTGCTATCGATCTGGTGACTTCAATCGGCACTCAAAGCCTCCTGGTCTGTCAGTTGGGAGTCCGCGATGGAGACGTCTGGAACCTGAGAAGAAGCCACCGTTTTCCGTGCCTCATGCTCGGTCCGTGGCGCGCCCGAGTCGCTCCGGCACCTGCAAGTGAGTGAGCTACTAGTCGTGTGAGCACCGGCGGCAGCACTGGAAGGTGCACCGCGCCGCGCCGACTGCAGGCTCCCGACCAACAAGGAATCGTCCTCCTCTGCGTCCGTGTGGTAGCCGTGGAGATTGAGCGCAGAGAGGGCCCGGGGCTGACCAATGCCACGGTGAACCACGTGTTCGACTCGCTGGAGCAGGTGGTGGTCTTTATGTTCGCTCGGCTGACCATTTCAGAGCCGTACGAGGTCACGGAGCTACCGTCCCTGACCAAGTTCATGGGCTTCTGCAGACCACGACTTTTCCTCGGCCACGCGGTCAAGAGGCGATGCCACCGATCGTGTCGTTCTTGCGCTACCACTGTTTTGGCGAGCTGAAGGCCATGGCCATCTACTTGAGCTGCTCAACGGACTCCTGCCTTACGTGAACGCCGGTGGCGACGCGTTCTTCATCGGGACGAAGGCGCCGCATGCGCTGGTCACGAGCACCGTGCTGCGGAGGGCCACCAACTTTCTGTACAAGCTCATATGATATAAACGCATAGAGACAACCCCACTGTGCGCGCTGAAGTACCTTGAAGTGAATCGCATTGATGACGTCGAGCACTCTGTGGATGTCGATCACTACTCGGTCCGCATAGTCTTTGGGATTGCCTGAGTGGGGCCGTTTGGCTTACGACTTCGCCGCCTGCCCTCAGGATGCGCTGGACTGCGGGCGGCCGAGTGTGACGAACACTAGCCCTCGGTGTGTTGACAGGTCGCTTCCATGTCTGCGTGCGCGAAGTTGAAGCATTGGTTGCGTCTGCACAAGAGCTATTCGTTCGAAGAAAGAACGTGCGTTGAGCACTCGCTGTTCATACAAACCCTTCGCAGAGGCATACGTTGATGTCGCCGAACCGCACGCGGTTGTTCTGCTAGTCGATGGGATTCGCCGTCTCTGCGAACGACAGCAGCACCCCCGCGCCTGCTGCTCTCCTCTGGGCGATATGCCTTTTTGCGGTCCCGCCGGCCGGTGATGCACGCGATAAACTTGTCGTTGAGGTCAGGTGGCCTCCCGTCCTAGTCGTGAGGCTGTTACGCGTTGATGTACACAACGACGCCAACCCCATGAGGTACTTTGCCGCGCTTAATTGGGTCGACCGTCCGCTTCTGCGTCGGCCTCACCGCGCTGGCGCAGGGAGAGCTCATGCTTGAGCACTCGCTGCAATAGCGCAACGTGACCACCTTACAAACATCGGGGCAAGCCTTACCGCTCGGTCTAGGTCTTCAAAGAGGTGAGAGTTCGTCATCTTCATCAGCTCAAGGTTGTCGTAGACAATGTCGGCTGCGTCTGCTAAACCTTGGCGCATATCGACCATGAAGATGTGCCTAAGCCGTTGACGCTGCTAATTGACTTCATGATCGTCTGAGCGATGGTTTGTCGGCGTCCGTCCAACTCGTCGGTGACACGGTGAAAGATCAAGGCATCTATAATAGTTATACAACGACCACGGGCTCTTGGCAAGCGCGCCCACAGCCGCAAAATGGGTCCAAAACACCGAGAGAAATGAGATGCGAAGATATGGCGGTGTCCGGTGCTGGCCGACCTGCCGCGTATAGGGTAAAGAAGTCCCTTTCGAGCGCTCACGCCGCACTGTCGACGGTCTCGGGCTGCGGTTTCCGCGTCATGCGCTTCACGAACTCGTACGAGGACACGACCAGTACGCCTGATGGCCCCATGGACAGTAGCCGCTGCGAGTTGCACAGCCCAAGAAAGCGAGTAAGGCACAATGCTTAGTTCATCTGGCCGCGCAACAAACCAGAGGAGACGACAACAACTTACAGCCGAGACGCCTGTCATGAGTCCGCGCGGACCGTCGCGCTTGAGCAGGAACTTAAACGTCTCGATCGCGCCGTACTGCGTGTACACTTGCGTGCGCGTGCGCACAATGTCCATGGGATTGGTCAGGATGCCGGTGATGATGCCGGCGCTACCGCCGCTCAGCATCTGCGCCAGCACTGAAAGTCATAGCACGGAAGGTTAGCCCCACTGGCAGGTCATGACAAGAAGCGATGACGATACGCTACCTTGTTTCCAGAAGGGGTCGGCGTTCCAGGAGGACATGGCATGGAAGTAGACGGGCACGAGTAGTCCATAGGAGCCCCACCAGATGGAGGACGACGGCGCGTACGTGGCGATAGACGGAAAGTAGCCGCGGTAGAAGCCGCGCAGGCCCTCCTTGCGGAACACGTCCTTGGTGACGCTCATGAAGCCCTTGGCGCGCTCGCGCGACTTGCGCGCGTCCACGCCCTGGTTGTTGAGCATCATGCGTTGCGAGACGATGTCGAGCGGCACGACGACCGTCTGCGACACGATGGAGGCGAATGCGCCGCCGGCAAAGTTGACCATCTTCTCGCCCATGGACGTGTGGTCGCGGAAGGTCTTGCGCGATTTTTCATACACCGAGATGTACAGGTTGCCCGTGAGCACGTTGGCCGTGCTGGCGCCGAAGCCCTTGTAGAACCCGCGCGGGCCCTCGAGCCGCCAGATCTTGCGGAAGGCGTCGAACGTGCCGCTGTACACGGGGTTGTGGCGCGACTGCACCTGCAGCCGCGTCTTGACCAGGCTGCTCGGGTACACGACGGCGCGCACGCCCAGGAACACGGTGGGCCCCAGGATGAAGTAGCGCACCTTGTCGATCTCGTCCCACGAGATGTCCTCGATCACGGCGCCCCGCGGCGGCGGCGGCGGCGGCTGCTCGTCCTGCGCCGTCATCGCCTCCACGACCTCCACAGATGGGTGAGACTCGCAATGCGTTGCGCCGGACTCGATAGCGTTTGCGTCACCCGTTGTAAACTACCGGTATACTTGACAGGGGGCTGCGTAGCTTCCCACCGCTCGTTCTCCCATGTTAAATCCGAGGGTGCGCGCCACAAGGTGGCCCACAAGACGATGTGGGACAGATGAGCGGGTCTACTGAGCTGTGTTAGTCCGGTTTGACACGTGGAGGACGTCACGCATCATGATTCACGTGCGACGTGTGACGAGGGCAACGCGTTACAGGTGGAGCATACAACGAACAAGTGACGGCAGCAATCGGAACTTCCCTGTTGTGTCGAGTTACCGGCGTGAATAGGCCGCCAGGTGAGGCGACAAGCTCAGTGTGATGAGGGCGCGCGCGCAAGAGAGAGTAGCTACAACAGCGTGCTGTGTCAAGGACGGACACTCTGCACCCTCTCGGTCCGCGCTTCGGTAGGACACGCGCTTGTCTCGCCCTCTCGCCTGTGCTGAGGGACTCCGCAACGTCGCACACCACTCCTCACTCTCGTTGCCTCACTACAATGAGGCCTTGGCCTTCGATCTCTCTGTCTCGAGCGAGACGCTGTCGGAACGGCAGCAAGCACCAGCGATAGGCACAGGGTCAACCGACGCGACCAGTTCCCGTCAGCGACGAGCTGCCGTTGTGCGCATGTGCCTGCTGCTTGCGCGAGGCGGTGAAAATGAAGCGAGCCGAGTATTGTAGCCGCGAAGACGCTACTTGACGCCGCGGTATCCTCTGCCACGACGCAGCCCAAACTCGGCGTTGTTCCACTCCGAGCCGCCGCCGAAGCCCGCGCGACTCGAGTCCGGCGCCGCCTGGCTCGCGTAAGTCGCCGTCGGGCGCGGCGGCGGGAACACGGGAGGCGTCACCGGCTCGGCGCCCAAGAAGTCGTCGCGCTCCATGTTCTGCAGCACAAGACGCTTCAGCTCGCTCTGCTCCTTCTTGCCCTCGCTTTCCTGACGGTGACTATGCTGCGCCAGTGACGACTCCTCGGGCACGACCAAGTGACGCGCCTCCACCTTGCCCTTGTTGCCGCGGCGAAGCATGCGGAAGACCACGCCCGACTGCGCGCCGCCGCCTCCGAACGGCATTGCGGCAGTCGCCGGAGGAGCGGTGGCGTTCTTGACCACCGTCGGGATCGCCATCTTGTCCACGCTGACGCGCGCAGTGAGCTTCCTCGTGTCGGCAGAGCCCTGCATCATCATCGACTTGAACGCCTTCTCGAACGCCTCGTCCTCCTCGCTCTTCTGGACGCGATCGTGGATGATCAACTGCTCTTCCTCCTCCTCCTCCTCGTCTTCCTCGTCGTCATCGTCCGAGTCGTCGTCATCCGAGTCGTCATCGTCGTCGTCATCACCATCTTCGCCCTCAGCCTGAACGGTCTCTACCTCCTCCTCTTCATCGTCATCGTCCGAGTCGTCCTCATCGTCGTCATCCTCACCTTCCGAGTCGTCGTCGTCCTCCATATCTTCTTCTTCCTCATCAACCGGCTGCGAAAGCGACTCAGCGCCAGGCACCGAAGTATCGCCCACTCCATTCGCATTCACGCCCGCCGCTGCGAGTGCCAGGGCGTTCTTCTTGGCCAAGCGCCGCTCCGCCTCCTCGAGCTCCTTCGCGAGAATGGTCTGCGCCGCCAGATCAGCGTCCTCCCACGTCTCCAGCTTCTTGAAGCTATCCCTCAGCGTCCGTGTGAGCGCGTCGAACAAATCGAAGATGACAAAGTCCGTCTCGAGCGGAATCTCCGTCTTGGACAGGATGTAGCGCTGGAAGAACACCATGAAGCGGCTGAGACGCATCTTGGACAGCGCGCGGTCGCCGGCAGAGGACGCCGACGCCTTGGTATCCGCGACGCTCGATCCGCTGCTGGTGCACGACTCGATCAGCGCGCACACAAGTCGAATGCGAAACACTTCAGTCGGGCCGTCCACGTCGCTCGCCACGCGGGGGTCATAGCGCAGATCCGGCACCAAGTGCCACTGCTTCTTCATCTCCGCCACCTGCGCCTCCGGGATCTGTCCGCTCGTGTACTGCGGCGCAGTGCTCAGGTCATGCGAGTGGTTGATGAGCAGGTACAGCGTCTCCATAACCACATTGGTCGTCACCAGGCCGCAGTTGAACAGCTCGCCAAGCAGCTTGATCAGGCCGAGACTGCGCTGGTGGTCGCGGTAGTCGTTGACTTCCAAGCCGCGGCGAATCGCCTCCAGCACATCGTCGACCAGAAGAATCGCCACGTCGTCGTGGTAGCGCGACAAGCCCTTCACGACCTCGCAGACCCATTTCATGTGCATCACCTTGCCGTTCGTCACCTTGAACACGGCCTTGAGCACCATCCCACTCGTCGTCTTGTCCTCCCACGGAAGCTTGCGCAGCGTCTTGATCACCTTGTTCACGTTCGCCCCGTTCAGATCCTTGTACAGCAGCTTCAGGACGAACATGTAGAGCGGATCGTACTGCTTCACCGTGCGCTCCACGCGCTCCGGCGGCTTGCACATGTAGTACGCGTTCTCGACGAGCGTTTCCAGCTGCGGGTCGAGGTGCTTGGCCGACTTGAGCTTCATCATGGCGTTCAGGAACTTCTCCGTGCGCACGTGCGTGTGTTTAGAGCAGTACAGGAAGCGCCCGCAGTTCTCGAGGAACGTCGTCGCCACGTACACGTTGTGTCCCTGGAAGTCCGCAAAGCACTTCTTGAGGCACGCGAAGCCGACGTTCGGCGGGCAGATGCGGAACTTGACCAGCTCGGCTAGGAAGCGGATATTTTTTACCTTGGACTCGAGCCGGAACTGGTTGCGGCGCTTCATGAGGCCATTGAACTCACCAACCAGCATGCTCACAAGCTCGCCGCCGATGTCGTCCTTCAGCACGCTCTGCAGAGTCGCCGTCAAGCGCGCGTAGTACGCCAGCAGCTCGAGGTGCGTGCGAGGCACCATGTAAAGCGTCTTGACGAGGCGGTTGCGACTCGCCTTGGAGTTCTTGTAGCAAAACTCCACCGCTGCCTTGTCGCATCGATCGCGGTTCACCATATCCTCCAGTGAGCTGAAGAACGCGTCCAACTGGTGATGGTAGCTTGTCGACGTCGACCCACTCGTACCTGTCGCTGACGACGAGGTTGGCGCCGTGTTAGCTGTCGACTCACTCTCCTTCACCTCCTCGCCGCGTTCTGATTTTGCGTCTCCTGCTGTCAAAGCAGTGTCATCCCCTCCAGCTGTAGCGTCGGCATCAGCAGCGCTAACGATGTCGTCAACATCGCCATCAATGTCGTCGTCAGCGTCCTCAATCCCAGTATCAGCGTCCGCTTCTTCTCCTTCCGCTTCGGCGCCGTTGGCCTCCTCACTCCCGTTGTTGGCCGTGTCCCGCTTCTTCTTCAGCTCCGCGACTTCTGCCTCGTTCAGCCCCAGTACCACAGCAGGCACGAGCTCGAGCAGATCCGGCAAGTCCTCGTAGAACGACCGCGTGTCCTCATCGTCGAATGGACCGTCCATCTGCATCTCTGCGCGTCCCGAGCCGTCGCCACCTTCCCAGAGCAAGAGCCCGCCGCGACCAGATTCGTCGTCCTTCTTCTCGAGCGGAAGAGGCGGCACCTCGCGGTCCAACGCGTCCGCGAGTGAGTTGACGCTTGTCTGCAGCTTGTCAAACAGCAGCTTGGCGTTGCTGAGTTCCTGCTCGTGCTGCTCCGTGACTTCGCCGCGGTTTGCTTCCTCCTTCTCGTTCCGCGCCTCCAGCTTCACCAGCGTTGAGTGCTGCGTCAGGTAGAACTTGCACACAACGTCGTAGGCCTCCAGGAAACTCGAGAGACACTCGCGCTGCACGGACGCGGGCACGAGCGCCGGCTCGTCGCGCAGGAACTCCTGGAACTTGGGCGTCTCACCGATCTGCTTCTCCATCTCCTTGAACTTCTTGGACCGCACACCGAGGAACTCCATGCCAACCGCCTTGGCGAAGCTCACGAGCAGCGGCACCTCCAGCTGCACCGACGAAGAAGACGAGGACGAGCCGGTACCACTGCTGCTGATGGACATGTTGCCCTTGGCGCGCGCCTTGCCCTGCTGCTCGCGCCGCGCAACGCGCTGCACAATGTGCGCGACCACGTTGACGTCGTCGCAGACGCCGACGAGGAAGAGCTCGCTGAGCAGCCGCAGCACGACGCGGCGCTTGATGGCCTTGACCTTGTCCTCTGCACCGAAGCAGGCCTCGAAGGCCGCGACGAGCGACGCTACCAGCGCGGGCGCAAAGTCCTCGTATCGCTGGTGCAGCAGCGACATGGCGCGCACGGCCGCCGGCAGGTCCGAGACCTTGAGTGGCGCCTCCGTGAGCGCCGCGACGCACTCGCTCACGTAGCGCGTGAGGTTGAGCTCGCGCGCGTCCTTGAGCACCGACTCGGCGTTGCCCTCGCTTAGCACCTTGAGCTTCTTGACGAACGCCGACGACTTCTTGATGTCCGACTTGAGCTTCAGCTCGCCCCGCGCTACCTGCGCGCGCACCACCGCCACGCTCTCGCGCGCGTTCTGCAGACGCAGCGCCGCCCGCGCGTCTCGCGCCGCGCGTAGCTCGGCCAGCAGCGCTAGCGCCGGCGCGGCGGCGTCCCCTGCGCCGCCTGGGGTGGTCTCCATTTGCAGCGATCGGCCCCCGTTCGTCTTGCTTTTTGTATGGGGACAGCCCGATCCAGCGGTTCGCACCACACAACCCGAGAACGGAGCCGGTGGAGTGGTCCACCTCAAACTATTTAAAAAGAAATGACCAATGAATAAAGGCTTATAGATGGTGTTTTGACCAATCGGGAGTGGTTATGGACCTAGAACGGGTTGAAGCGGCAACGAGCTCCATGCGAACCCTAGACAGCGCTCTGCTGTTGCTTTGTGCACGTGTTTGGCTGTGCCATTGGTATGTTGATGATACTACCGCGACCTGTTGTTGCGCTGGTGGCGAGTCGGACTGCGTTCGACGCAGTACAGTCCCCCCGGCGCCTCGACCGAGACTGCACAGGTCTTGCTCTTGCTTGCTCCGTGTTGGCCTGCCAGGAGATTTCAAAAGGTTCGTTGTGAAGCGCTTGATCGGGTTCGCCAAGCTCTACAGCATCGCTGACGGCGGACCACGGGTCGGGATCAACCAGGAGAGCTCCTTCCTCAGTCGACGGGTCGGTAGCAGATGCGTACATCAACTAGATGTGCAACACCAGGATGCACGTGATCCCGATGTATCATCAGACGGCGCTTGAGGCGTCGCGTTACTGCTCGCTCACTTGGTCCGACTGCTCTGACCGCTGCATCATCAAAGTTGCGGTGGCTGCGACTCCCAACCGCGAATCCATTACATCTGCTGCGTGATGTATCGCCACCGTGGTCACCGTTGATCCTCAGGTGATTGGGGATCTTCAGACGCGCAATGCAGTCGGAAACGTGTGTTGAACACACGGTGCGAACATCTTGGTATGCTCGCTCGACGAGCATTTTCGCGCGGAGTCTGCCTGATATCGGATGCACACGCGATCTGGCAAGATCGGCAGGCAAGAATACACGCTCTTTGCCTTTCGTTTCCATCGGACCCTGCTGCTCAGTGCCTCCGCGATTGCTCCCTGCACTATGTGCAGGCAGCCTCACCGGCTCATAAGCATCATCGAATCGACGCCGGCTATAGACGCGCGTCGCCACCAGCCTCATTCCTCAATTTGCGCCGAGCAACTCAGTTCCGCTCCACTCCAACGCCAAGAAGTACCTTCGCAACAACCTCTCCTCCAACGACCATGAAGTTCGCCTACGCCGCCGCTGCCCTCGCCTTCGCTGGCCTCGCCACTGCCGACACGTGCACGTCCAGCCAGCAGACCTCAGCCTACACCACGCTCGCCAGCCTCCTCACCCTCGACTCGTTCCAGGGCTGCGTCGACGACTCGGGCTACAGCCTCCTCTACTCCACGTCCCTCCCCACGGACGCCGAGTACGT
>JAASGW010000807.1:0-11927 GCA_023334395.1 Phytopythium sindhum | reverse complement strand
CTTGGACTGCGTCGAGGCCAGAAGCACGCGAAGGGGGAAGTCTGGGTTCTTGCGCTTGCTCACCTTGACGTTGGCGAGCAGTAGCTCTGACTGGGCTGCGTTCGGGAGCTCACGACACGCACTGACAAGTGCGTCTCGGTCATATCGCTCGGCCCAGCTGAACAAATGACGACGCTTGTAGTGATGGAACTCGTCGAGCACGAGCGCGATGATTTGCGGGTGGAGGCGCAGGAGCGTTCCCCGCTTGAGCAGCTTGTAGCTCCAGGGATTCTCATGAGATCGGAATGGGACCGCGAACTCGTCTCTCAGCGCCCTGATCGTTGCGCTAGGGTCATCTTCCTCCGGGTCTGTGCTGCTCAAGATGTAATCGGCGTGCGGTGGTGGCGAGCGCTCCGGCATCGGGGGTAGACGAGTCAGGAACCCCAAGTCGCTCTTCGCCATTTGAACCTTCCTTGTCGTGCTGCTCGCTGGCCGGCAATACGCAAACTGGCGCGAGGCAGGTTGAGAACACCGAGGAGAATGCCCTCCGCGATGTAGCCACGCTGAATTCTTCGTCTCTCTGACTTAGTCATATATCATTTGTGGCTCAGCTTCGGATGGGTTGAATGATCCACGCATTACCGGTCCTCCTCGTCGCATTCGGCCATCGCAGCCAGCACCATGTCGGCGTCGTTCGCGACCGACAGGAACGACACGATGAGCCGGAAGACACCGTCAGGGAGGACCACGAGCAGCTTGTCACTCGCCTGAGAGGCACCAGAGCTCGATGTCAAGAGCTTGTGCTGTCTCCAGACGCGCAGGAAGTGCCACATGGGCCGCTTCCGGCGGCGCACGCTCTCCATCCGCGCCAGTGCGAGCGCGCCGACCTGTTGCCACAGGAGGTCCCTGCGGAACCGCTTCACGAGGAGCGACGGCACCATATCTTCGTCCTGCACTTTGGACTGGCTGATCAGTGGGCTCGTCGAGTGTGCGGCGCAATAGGCAGCGGCTGCACGCGTCACGACCGGGTTGACCGCCTCCAACTGCATCAGAAACCGATCCATCCGCGCCTTTATGGCTGCGCGCACGCACTCAATGAAGTAGCCGAGCGCCAGGCGCTGCTCCTTGAGCTTCCGTTGTCGTCGCCGCGTCTCTGAATAAACCTTGGTGCCCTTCGAAGTTGTTGCCGGCCCGTTTGGTCCCGTACAGACCCCTGGAGCGATCAATTTGGCGACGGCAGGCTCGACTCGAGGATGTAACAGCACCTGTACGGCCCATTCATCGTCTAGAGACCTCACAGCGGCCAGAAGGATCGGCAGGTGGAGCGACGGGCTCCCGCGGTCGTGGAAGTCAACGTTGTCGAGCAGGAACAGGCGCGCGAGGATCGACAGGGAAGAGGGCGCCGCGCTGCTGGATGGCGCGTTGCTCGCCGCCCAGAGTGCCGCCTCTCGGTCCGCGACCAGCAGCTTGCGCGTGCCGTCGAACATCGCGAGCCGTCGCTGGCGGTAGAAGGCCTGCAGCAGGCAGTCGACGACCGCCAGGTCCACGCCGCGCTCGCACGCGAGAATGAGCAGGTTGCGGCGCCGTGGCAGGCCCCACTGGATCTTCTCGCGCGCCAGCACGCGGCGGATCTCGAACAGCGCGCCGCGCGGCAGCGGCCCGCCGGGCGACGAGACCGAGCCCCGCAGGAGGAACTCGAGCTGCGTGCTGCCCGAGCACTTGGCGCTCCACATGCGCCGGTCGCTGGCGGCGGAGGGGAAGGAGGAAAAGGAGGAGGAAGACATGGAGAGAGAGAAAACGCGGTTGGTCGATTGGTTATAGCGGTGGGAAGTGTGGGAATGAGAGAGAAGTGGTGTCGGTTGGGGCCACTTCAAGTTGGTGTGGAGCTCTGGACATTTTAGTATGGGCGTTTGTATGGACGGTTTTCTTTGGTTCTCTCGTTTCTTTCTTTTTTGCGGCGATTGTCTGTAAGAACATGCGTGAGTTGTTTATTTTTGATGTGATGACCTCTTTCTTTATATACATGTTTGTAGATGACACCGCTCCCTAACCCTATTAATATACATCATCTACCTCTTAGAATCTCTTAGAACCTATATATGCTGTTCATCGTCAGCCGAGCAGATCACTCCCCAGAAAGAAGCCGATTCATCACTAGGAACCTCACCTTCCACCACCCGCGACGTCCATGCTCGGCTTCAAGGCGTTCGTAGCCAAGTCGCGCGAGCTGACGACCAAACTGGAGCTGTCGGCGGCCGGCGGCGCTTCCCCTGCGGACCTGCAGGCGGCTGCGAGCACAACTGCAGCAACAGCGACAGCGCAAGCGACTCCGGTTCCTCCACCTGCTGCGGCGCCGTTGGTCGAGGGCAGCAGCGACAGGCACGCGTTCCTGCGGCTGCGGCAGGCGCAGATGGACAAGGCGCTCGTGCACCACCACGCGCTCGTCGCCAGGTGTGCTTACTGTCTTTATACGTCGGCGAGCAACGGAGGAAGGACTCACAGGATGTGCTGGATTATGTCGATGACGCAGTGGTGACGAGCTGGCGGCGGCGCTGGCGCAGACGCGGTCCAGGCTGCTGGATGAGGCCGAAAGCGCGCAGTTCCTGGCGCAGAACTTCCACCTCGTGGCGCGCGTGCGGCAGCAGCTTGGCCACCTGCGGTGCGTCAAATGTCGTCTCAATGGAGTGTGGAATGGCCCAGCGTTCTCACGGTGTTGTGCTGCAGCGGACTGGTCAACAAGATCGCGGAAGATGTGGAGGACGTGGAGAACCTGCTGTCGCAGCGCACGGAGGAGTACATGGCCAAGCAGAACGCCGAGTTCGCCGTGCGGCAGCAAGAGGAACTGGAACGGTTCGAGGAGCAGATCCTGCACGAGAAGGAGGGCCGCAAGCGCGCGCTGCTGGAGGAACGGCGCCAGCGGCTCGCACAGGCCTTCCACAACGACCTCAAGACGTACCAGACGCTCGTGACGTACCAGGGCGTGACGACTGCCAGCGCACTGGCAGGTAGGCTGCTGAATGGCAGTGGTTGATGCAGTCTAGTGATCCGTACACTGACCCACTTTCCGCAGAGTCGACGGAGCCGGCGGTGAGCGCCAAGGAGACACTCGAGTCGATCGATCTGGTGGTGGAGGCGGACGCGGAGCAGCTCGACGCGTTCTACGACTCGGACTCGACGTCGGAGACGGAGCTCACGCCGCGCTTCTCGGCGCCCAAGTCACCGGAGGTAGGGTCCCCAAGATCCGACGCCAAGCCGACGGTCAACACGACGGATGACGTGGATCCGAGCGCGATCCCGGACGACGTCGCAGAGGACGAAGAGAAGGACGAGGAGAGGGAAGTGGAGGACACTGGAACTTCCCAGGTGGAAGCGACGGAGATTAACAAGGCCGACGAGGAAAGCGACCAAGTAGCACTGCCGGCCGAGAGCGTATCGACCGAGAAGCAGGGCGGAGACGATCTCGGAGCAGTAGAGAAGGCGGCATGAGCAACCTCCGCATCCCATGAGCGAGGGTTGGACGGGTAGATGACACGCTCTGAGGTGCGTGAGCTTTAGCTGTGATAGTGTGGCAATCCACCGCGTCCGGTGCCTCTTTTTGACGAGAAAGGTATTTAAAAACAAGGGCAAACGACGCGTTGGCGGTCAGCAGCAGCTCGCGGCGTTCAGTTGGGAGGCGGAAGAGCGACCAAGCGGCGCTCTCGTGGCGATCCATCGCGACCTTTTGCGGCAATTCCTTCACGCACTGACGGGCTCCTCACTTCCCAAAAAGCGACCGAGCCGATAGCAGCAGCACAGGACGATGGAGGCCAAGGGTGGGGGCGTGGTGACCGAGTCGGACCTCACCAAGTCGAGCAAGAAACTCAAGACCACCAAGGGCCGCGAGCACTCGGACTCGCTCGAGTACGACCCGCGCCTCGCCGAGAAGCTCGCGGCGCTGTACGACAAGCTCGGCGGCGACCTGCACGCCATCTTTGAGGTTCGTGCTCCGCTCTGTGGGTATCCTATACTGTCCACGTCACCTTCCTCGTTGGTTCGACGGCTGCAGGAGCTGGACGAGAATCCGCGCAAGGCGCTCAAGCACCCGCCGAGCTCCGCCGAGGAGTTCGGCAAGAAGTACGCACAGGGTTTCTACACCATGGCCGAGGCCAAGTGATCCATCGCAGACCGAGCTAAGAGCACGTACGTTTATACTAAATCAAAGAGAGCATTGAGCACCTCTTTCTGCTGCCAACCCCTCTCGTCATGAGTCGTCTCTCATAACCTCTAGGTGGCCGATGATGCCGGTTTCTCCTCCTCCGAGGCTAAAGGCGTGACTTCCCCGACCAGAACTGGTTCTGCCTCCACTGTCTCGGTCGGCACTGGCGCCTTGGGCATCGACACGGCCGTCAGGTTGATCCATCCTGTCGCTGATCCACTGGTGTCGAGTGCTGGCGACATTTCCCCTACGACTTCGACCTTGGAGAGCATGGCCGAGGCCGAGTGCGAGCGCTTGGAGGCCGCCACGAGCTCGGAGAAGGCGAGCCGGTACTTGGCGTTGGCCTCGATCGCGTAGACCTTGACGGGCGCCTGCAGCGCCTCCCACGTGCGCATGCTCTCGCCCGGCGCGCGTGCGCGGCCATTGCTGATAGTTTCCTCCTGCCAGCGACGCACAAGCTCGCCGGTCTCGGGGTCGAGCGAGAAACCGAGCTTGGCGTCCGGCCGGAAGCGCCGGGGCACCGACTTGCGGAACACGTCCGTGAACTCGGGCAGGATAACCTCGCGCTTCTTGCACGCGGGCAGACGAGGGGACAAGACGCCTCTAGGTGGTGTTGCTGCTGGCGTTGGAGACATCGGGGCGCCTGCTTCGATCGGAGGCACAGCAGTGGTAGAGACCGGAGCGGCGGGCGTCTCGGGAGCGGCGGCTGACGTCCGAGCCGACTTGGGAACTGTCACTTCGATCACATCACCGGGAACTAGAGACGCGCTGTTGGTTCCGCTCTCAGCGCCGTCGGTTTGTGGTGCTGATGACGCTGCGTTTGGAGCTGCGGGAGCTGGAGTTGGCTGATCGCCAGAAATCGGAGCAGCAGTGGTTGGGGTCGCAGTTGTCCCACCAGCTGACGAAGCGGATGCGCCTGCTGACGGAGCAGCAGCCGCCACTAGCACGACTGGAGACGGAGCGTTGTCTGCCGCCACCTTAGCGCTGCGTCTGCTACTGGACGAATGGCTGTCATTCGCGGGCTTAATGCGCTTCTTCCTCCGGCAGCAGCAGCATGAGACGCGGCAGCGCATCCAGATCGTCAGGAGCACTACACCCACGGTCTTTGCCAGCACAGGCTTCAGCACCTGGATCCAGATGGCCGACAGCAGCAAGCAGATGATCGTAATGGCGCAGAAGAGGAACATGATCATGACGTTTGCGCGCACGATCTTGACCACGAAGCCGTACTGGCCTAGGATGTCCACCTGGCTAGCCTTGGCGAGCAGCTGGGCGTACACAGACTCGGACGACTCGGTCTTGGATGCGACGGACAGCCCCACAGCGTCGAACACAACGCCGAGGTTGAGCGTCGGGGACTTCATGAGCTCCGGGTTGCCGTACATCCAGGCGGAGAAGCCCAAGTGCAGCACGAGCGTCCACGGTAGCAGGTACAGCGCCGTCTCGCCCAGCTCTTCGTCGTACGCTGTCTTGACCGAGTACATGCGCAGGATGGAGAGCTTGTCGAACCAGAAGGTGCCTCCGCAGGTCAGCGCGGCGATGAAGAGCAGCACAGGCGAGCCGCCGGAGAAGATCATAGTGACAAACACCGAGTTAAGCACCATGGGGTAGCGCACCGAGATGTCGAAGGCCGGGCCGGCGTAGAGCTTGTCCATCTGCTGCTGCGTGCGGATGGAGCGGCGCTTGGCGAACCGCATGATGGGCGCGATGACGAACATCTGCAGGCATAGCACGATGTGCGGGACGAAGGCGTTGATGAGCATGGTCATGGTGATAGCCATGCCTACTGTCGGGTACCATTCGCGCTCGAAGTCGTGGTACTTTCCCTTGAACAGATCCTTGACCAGCGGCACGCGGTTCAGGTTGAGCGACGCGTTCACAATGAGCACGATGATGGCCGTGTTGAGAAACTGCGCCATGAACATCTTGAGCGCGATGGCGGACGCCTTGGTCGACTCGCTCGAGTGTCGCTCGAACGTGGCGAACGCGCGCAGGATGGCCTTGAGGAGCAGGTTGACGATCACCACGATGCCTGACGCCAGCATGATGAAGGCATTCTTGGTCAGGTAGTCCTTGATGAACCCTCTGCAGGGCTCGAAGTCGGCCCAAAGCACCTGCGGGCCGTCGATGATGCCTAGTTCGCTGATGCTGGTCTGGAGTTGCGCCGTGCAGAGGCAGTAGAGCGCGTGGCTCGCCAGGTACGTCTCGCACACATCGCCGTCGTTGAGCAGCTCCTGATCAAAGCACGGCAGCGTGCTGCACGTCGTCGAGCTCTCGTCCGAGACACATGGGTCAACACAGCGGACGGGGGCGCTTTCGCCCGCCTTCACCGTCGGTACGTGCGTGACGTTGAGTGGGTTAACGACGCCCTTGGGGTACCAGATGTAGTACTGCGTCTCGTTAGAGGCCCCGGGGGCACACGTCTCGTTGCGGTCCCATTCGAGCTCCCACACGAGGTCCCTCGTCGCGCGGTTCTTGCTGTCGTCGAAGGAGAAGCTGCCGTAGTAGAGCGCCGGCAGCGAGTACTCGCAGAGTCCCGCGGGCGGCATTTTGGCCTTGAACTGCTGCTGTGCCGACTGCGCGCCCGAGATGATGATGCACGAGAAGAGCAGCAGCAGGAAGGTCACGAAGTTGGTGAACGACCGGCGGTACAGCCGCCCGCGGTCCGTGATCTCGAGGTTCTCCCACAGGATGTTGGACGGCTCGGGCGCCGGCACGACCACCAGCGAGTACTTCCCATCGCGAAAGCGCAACAGCTTGGGCTGGTACTTGTGCGGCAGCCAGCGAGTGGACCCCCGGTAGTCGCGGAGGCACCGACGGCGCGACTCGAGATTGTTGAACACGACGAAGGCGCACTCGCACGCCTCCAGGTCGAACGCCTTGACCGTGTCCGTCGCCGCCTTCTTGACGGACGCCGCGTTCAGCTTCATGGCCGGCTGGCGCTGCATCGTGGCCGCCGGCGAGGGAACTGGGGCGACGATCGCAGTCGCAGTTGCACTCGGCGTCGACAATGCGTCGACAGCGCCCTTCTTGCTGGCGGCGCGCTGCGCCTTGTCGTTGTCGCGCTGCTGCTGCTTGAACGCCTTGATTTTGCTCGTCTTCTTCTTCATCTGCGCGTTCAGCAGCGCGAGCTTCTTGGTCGCGGACTGCAGTAGCTTCCCGTCCGCGAGCTTGAACGTCGCCTTGAGCTTCTGCTTGCGCAGCTTCTTGGCTGTCGCGGCGTCGGCGCTCGCGATCGCGCTTGCGTGCGCCGCCTTCTCCTCCTCTGCCTCGCGCTTCTCCTGCTCCAGGATGGCGATCAGCTGCTCCGTCTCGGCGACGCTGCGTGTCAGCGCCTCCATGGACAGAAAGGTGCGCAGCAGGCCGCCGGTCGGGTGCGCCACGCTCACCTCGGCGATCCACGAGCCCATGTACATGTCCACGTCGGCCTCTGTCGTGCTGGTGCCCGGGATCCCCGTCAAGTGCTCGACGTTGGAGACGACGCTGCAGTTGCTCGCGTTGCGCGAGAATGAGTGCTTGACCTTGCGCCGGCGGCCCCAGCAGCAGCCGAGGAACAGTGGGAAGTACTGCTCCTCTTGCGTCGGGTCGAAGCGCGTGTTGAAGTGCTCGAGGATCTCGCGCTTGGTCGCGTCCGGCGGCAGCCCGCGCACGAATACGGCGTACTTGGCGGGCGTCAGGTTCTCGGCCTGGTGCAGCTCAATGGCGCGCCGTGCGCTCACGCGGAAGAAGATGAAGAAGAGCAGGAACACGAACGAGTAGACGGCGTCGCTGGCCGTGATGATCCACGTGACGGTCACCGGGTCCGTCGTGAACGGCGTGCTGACCGTCTCCCACGTGCAGTCGATCTCGCCCTGCGGCAGGCACAGACTCGCGTCCTGCTTGATCTCGTCGCTCACGCCCTGGTTGCCCAGCGACGCGTACGCGAGCTGCAGCGGGTCGACCGTCTTGCTCGTCACGCCGTCGCCGAAGTAGTTGACGGCGATCGCGGGAAGCGAGATGACGCCCATAGTCAGGAACACGAGGCTCAGGTACTTGGTCAGCATGAAGTAGAGCTGCATGCCGATGCCCAGGGCGCCGATGTCGTTCATGTTGGCGTCGAAGACCGACTTGCTGCCACCTGCTAGCCGGTCCAGCTTGGCCAGCGCCGCTGCACGCTTGGCCATGGTCGTGAAATCCTTGCTGCTGACGGTCGTAGTCTTCTGGAGCGGCGATGGGGACGCAGGAGGCACCATCGGAGCCTCCGCATCACCGCTCTTTGGCTCTGACCCGACTTTAGCCTCGCCTTCGACTGTGTTGCCGGCAGGAACTTGATAGGGAGGGGGTGCGTTTTCGTGCTTTGAGGCGTGTGCAGACTGTCGTGGACTCTTGACCGACGCTCCTTTCGACTCCCGCGGGCTCTTGACGGAGGCCGCTTTCGACTCCCGTGGGCCCTTGATGGACGCCGCGAGCGACTGCCTCGGGCTCGTGGCGGCGTCACTCGCGGGCTTCGGCGGCGCGGAGGTCGACGCGAGCCGCTCTTCGTCTACCTGGACGGGCGGCGGCGTCTTGGGCCGCTCGATGGCGCCTGTCTCCGGGTCGTCCGGCACGATCAGCGTTGGCAGCGACCCGAGCGACAAGTCCATCGCCGACTGTCCGATAGGAGGCCTACCGCTGTGGAGTTGACAAATGCCTCGGAAGGGCGGCACCGCCGCCGTGACCAGACGCAAAGGATGTATTGCACATGGAGTTGAGACGGCCGCGGCCAAAAATAGTCGGCCAGGGCACCAACTGCAGGCCAACTGAGCGCCGGAAACGACTCCGCCGGGCTAAAAACAAATGGTGTGGGACCTTCAGCTGGGTATGTCGATGCACAGACACCAGAGAGCCGCATTCATGCTCCTAAGAGAGCCCAACCGACCAACCGACCAACCGACCGACTCCGAATGAATGTCACAACGGACTAGACAGGCGAATACGCCGCCAGTGGCACACGTTGCACCACTTCCTTCCGCTGGTCGCCGGAGGTATACTCAGCCCAAGAGACTTCGGGTTCTGTCTCGTGTCCCCGCGCTTGGCATCTCATGGCGGTGAGACGAGCAACACGCTGCCCCACGCGCAACATGTCGCGGACTCATCGGGTGCAAAGACACACACAGACGATCGCAGTCTCCGAGCAAACGTCTCCCCCTCGACCCCGCCGCCTTCCTTCTTCGCCTCTCTACAAGTGTATCGAGGCGTCACCTCCGGGCACAGCGTCGGCGTGATTTTAGTCGCCTCCCTCCGCTCCCGACGGTCCATCCGCCCATCCACTCTGCCAGCGGACTCGTTCGTCTTCCTGAAGGGATCCCCGTCCGCCAAACAGCAGCAGCAACCGACCGAAACCGAGTGCTGAACCGCCAGACGAGCGATGATCTGGACGCCGCTGGCGATGGTGCCCGTGGGGCTCTCGAGCGTCGGGTCGGCGCTGATCGTGGTCAAGCTGTGGCGCGACTGGGACGTGCGCCTGTCAAGCGTGCGGTGGCTCTTCCTGCTCTTCTTCCTCTACCTGTGGCTGTACACGACGGGGCGGCTCGTGCAGTACGTGTGGCTGCTGACGCTGCCCTCGGACCAGATCATCGCCGTCCGCGCTGAGCTCAGCACGACGGAGCTCGATCAGCTCGGCGCCTACATGTCCATCTACATCTCGGCAGTCAAGAAGCCCTGGGTGACTGCCGTGCTGTGCTTCTGCGACGCCGTGCACTTCGGCGCCGCCTTCTGGGTGCTGCCGCTCACCTACGAGCTCGCGCAGATTGCCGCCAAGAACATGGACCGGGGCGTCGCCAAGGAGCAGCGCCAGATCGCGCTCTACACGGGCGTGGGCCACGCGCTCATCCTCTGCTTCCTCATCGCGCAGATCACGATCGCCGTCGACCACGGCGGGTACTCCAAGGCCGCGTATCGGCTTGTGTTGGCCATCTACGTCATGCAAATGTCGACGCTCGCGTACATGGCGGGGCTGCTGATTGCGCTGCGGTGGAAGGGACGCAATGTGGAGGCGGTAGACGGCCACTTCGAGGCCTCACCGGTCTACCGCCGGCTCATGCGCATCATGTACGTCTCCTCTCACGCGCTGGTGTGTTGAATGATGGTTATCTGACTCGCTGACCGACTGCTACAGGCTCGTGTACGCGCTGTTCGCGTTCCAGTACGAGGTGTCGTCACTGTCGCTGTACTGGACGACGCCGTCGTCGCCAGCCATGTTCACATTCATCGCGGTGAGCCAGATCGTGTACAACTCGACGGCCTTCGCGCTTGCGCTCATCACTGGCTGTAGTCTTCCCTGCGTGCTGCGCTTCGGCGCGTGGTGCCTGCCCGACGACGTCGAGGCGCAGTTTCAGGAGCTTCGAGGCGGGGACGACGTGCTACTCCGATCCGCGGCGATGACGCTAACGCCACGCCGCAGCTCGAGCCGCTCGCCTCCCTTGGTGAGTCCGGTGTTCGTCGTGACCGATATCGAGTCGTCCAGCGCGTTGTGGGGCGTCGACGATGGGCTCGTCATGCAGCGCGCGGTGGAGATGCATGATGACATTCTGCGCTCGCTCCTCACCAAGTACCGCGGCTACGAGATCACGACGGCAGGCGACTCGTTTCAACTCGCGTTCCACACGATCCGCGAGGCCGTGGAGTACTCACTCGCCGTACAGGTGGAGTTGCTGGTCGCGAAGTGGCCCAAAGAGCTGTTCGGGCTCGTCCCAGCGACCAAAACGGAGCGAGTGCTGCCGCACCAGCTCCTGTTTCGCGGCCTTCGCGTGCGGATGGGCATCCACGACGCATCAGTCGAGAACGAGGGCTCGCTTGTCGTTGGCGTACACGCTGTCACGGGCAAGACGACGTACGCCGGCGTGTCGTTCGAGATCGCGAACGAGGTGGGCGACTTGGGCGCCGGCGGGCAGATCCTTGTCACTCGCCGGGTCGCCGACTGGCTCGAAGCGAACGACTGGCTGCTGGAAACGCCGGTGGCCGTCGACCGAGTGACCGAGTACGTCATTCCACACACGTCGGTGGTCGTCGAGCTGTTCCAGGTGCTGCCCCAGCGACTTTATAAACGCTCGCGCTTCTTCTCGAACCGGAACATCATGGAACGAGGGGCGCGGGCCAGCCTACGTGACAGCAGAGTGCTCCTCGAGGCGTCTACTTCCGGTGAAGGCACACTACCGGCGAGCTACACCAGCGACGGGCGTCTCACATGACAAGAAGAGGAATATTTTATTGTTTTTATCGTTGTCCTATGTCACTCGCGGCGTATTGTACACGCACCTGCCTCCGAAATACTCGACCGCGCCTCGACTACTGTACCATAACTAGTAAATTATTCTCACGCTACACGACATGGTCGACAGACCCGTGGCGCGCAGTCCACGTCACGCTCCCAGTTCCCTCGGGAGTCGACACCAACATCGGGAACGGCGTGTTGCTGCTCATTGTCTCATTGCTCGTCGACCATCCTGGCATCGCCGGGCTGCACTGTCGGTGCTCGGACATGGACACTTCGCCGTGCAACTTCTTGTTGAAGAACAGCCTCCGCCCTCGCAACTGCGCTGGAAGCACCTCAAACAACTCCACATGCACGTTCACCTGCGGCACCACCAGATCCGACAGCCACTCCACCTCGAAACGCTCCGACAACAGATCGCGGTTCTGTTCCAGCCACTCCGCCACCCGACGCGTCACTACGATCTGCCCACCGGCGCCCAGGTCTCCCACCGTGCTCGCGATCACCTCCGACGTTCCCGTG
>JAASGW010000806.1:0-11993 GCA_023334395.1 Phytopythium sindhum | reverse complement strand
TGAAGCGCGTGGTGGTTCGCCGCCAGGGTGCCGCCGGCGCGTCTGGCTCGGAGCAGCAGGAGGACGTGCAGTACGTGACGTCGGAGGGCGCGCAGGTCGTCGAGGGCGAGAGCGGCGAGATGGTGACCACGACGTCGACCATCGAAATCGGCGCGCGAGATGCTTCTGAGGATGGCGTTTCCGATGCTGCTGAGGCGACTGCTTTGCCTTTAACTGCCGTGGTGACCAACGTCGCTGAGCGAAAGGATTCATCCGATGCCGTTGTGAGTGAAAGTGCGTCGACGCTCAAGAACGAGCCCAGCATTCTGGTGGGCGAAGCTGAGACGCGACACCGCAAGAGCCAATCTGGTGGAGGTGGTTTCTGGAACTTCTGGACGAAGCAGGATTCAGACGAAGGCCCGGATGCACGCGAAAACAACGAAGAAGCCGAGCAGAAAACTACCTCGAGTGTCCAACTCACGCTGACGGAGCAGCGACTCCTTCAGGAGGAGGTTGAGGAGCGCGAGTCAACTTCGAAGACTGAGTCGGTGACATTTGAGGGTGACACTGATGAAGGCTTAAAGCGCTCTGTGGCTACTAGCTCGACAATCGTGCAGTCGAGCTCATCACGACCTGAGGTGATCGCGGGCGAGGCGTCGGGTGCGGCAGCTGACATGACCGTTGAATCTATTGCTCTGCCGGAGGCAGCGACGGCTACAGTGACTCGCTATGAGACTACTTTTGACGCAGCACCGCAAGTGCAGACGGCGGACATCCCAATCGCCCAGGTTGACGGTCCCATTGAAGGTAACGATACCAAATCGACGCAAAAAGTGATCGTTACGACGCGCGTCGCGAGAGTGCCCAGTCGCAGCGGTGATGACAGCGACGCCCGTTTAGTGTCTGAGGTCGATTCGGCAGCGAAACAAGGCGGTGGTCCTGACGCGCATATCGAGGCGTTTGTGGCGTCGACCGAGCAGAAAATCTCTGGTGCTATCCATCCTGCGGTGGTGGAACGTGATGTCGAGCCTGGCGCGAACAAGGCGAAGGATTTTGTGTCCTCCAACTCTCAGGTCAACGACTCGGTCCCGGTTGAGCAAGCCCAACAGCTCAATGAGGCTGACAAAATCGTGTTTGCCATGGCTGTACCGACTGGCGATGCTGTGCTCGGTGCTGTCGATTCAAGCGTGCTTTCAGCCCAGCAGAGTCAGTTGACGCCGAGCGAAGTGCCTGCTGCGGGCGGCGAGATTGTGTCGGAAAGCAACACCGCGACATCTGCCGTTGTTGGTGAGCCTGTTGCTTCTACAGCTCTTGAGCCTAGCGCGACGACAGCGGTTGTGACCACTACGAAGACTACGATTCAGACAGCGCAGACGCTTGGTGTGGCTGCGAGCAGCAACACAGCACCGAGTGATGAAGTGGCGAAACGCCACCGGAAGAGCAAATCTGGCGGCGGAGGCTTCTGGAACTTCTGGACGAAGCAGGAATCCGACTCCGACGATGACCAGCAGGCTCGTGAGACCAAGTCGGAGGAAGAACCTAACACAACGGATCAGGTTCTGCTTCAGAGCCAAGCCCAGCAGCACTCGGAGGCTGTCGAAACTTTTCCGCTGACGGAAGAATCGCAGGTGCATATCGTGGCCCAAGCAGGTTACATCGCAGATGAGCCTGTGCCATCGAACGCCGACAGAACGACAGTGATGGGCATGCACTCGCAAACTGTGCCGATCGTTGAGAGTACGGTAGCAACGACCGTTACTTACGTCGCTGACTCCTCGGTGGGCCCCGAGTTCGAGGCTTCGGACGTTCTGGCTACTGATGCTACTCGCGCTCAGCAGGGAACTACTTCAACTGTTGTCGAAGAAGAGAAGGCCATCTCCACCGTTGAGGTGACTTCGCAAACGAGTGGTGGCGTCAGCGATACCCCGCTGCCATCAATTTCCAAGTCTGCGGCTCTGCCGACCGGTGTTACTGCTGGCGCGAAGGCGTCGACGTCAACTATTGTGGCGTCTTCTTCATCGACTTCGTCGCCTGCTACTCTCGACAGCGTCGACAACAACACGTACGCGCTGAACACGAAGCCTGCGACCAGTGGCACCGAAGTCTTCCAAACCAACGCTTCTGACGCGGACAAGGTCGGTCAGATCAGTGAGACTGTGTCAGTTGATGCTGCAGTTATTGGTACGGTTCCGGCGGACGACGCGGCAAAGTCGGAGTTGCTTTCGTCAATAGAGGAGGAGCGCACGCTGCAGGGCCAGTCGGTAGAGACTCAATTGCCGACTGATCTCGACGGTGATGAGTTTGTGTCAGACGGTCAAGCCGTCGTGGTGGCTGGTGCTGTTGCGGCCGCTGCTATTGCGACTGCTGCTACCCACGACGACTCTGCGCCGTCAAGTTCTGTCACGACTCAAGACAGCGTTGTAAAGACCCCAGCTGATGCGTCGGAGAAGCTCCACCGCAAGAGCAAGTCCGGCGGTGGCGGCTTCTGGAACTTCTGGACGAAGAAGGAGTCGGATGACGACGAGGAGGCTCGCGATGTTGATGTTGACGCCGAACAGAAGCCGACTTCGGAAGCGCAGACTGTTCAGAAGAAGCAGCAGGTTGTCTTTGCTGTCGATATCGAGACAATCGAGCGTGCATCCGAATCTCAGCCGGACTCGGAGGCAGCGAAGGTTGCTGATCAGTCTGCGTACTCTGTGACTACTCGCATCGCGACCACGGAGACCCATTCGTCGCTACCGGACCAGCAGGATCTGACGAATGAAGTGCCGAATCAATCGATGCGTGCCATTGCTGACCAAGCGAGCGAGAGAACGACTGAGACAGTGCCAGTGGTTGCGGCTGCTGCGATGGCCACGGTCGCTAGCATCACCAGTGCGAATGAAGAACCACTTGCCGAGGCAGCGGAGCTTGCCAGCTCCCAAATCCCTACCGCTACTGACGCCAAGCTGACCCAGCGAACCGTTGAGACGGTGCAAGTGGTGCAAACTACTCGCAGTGGCGATGACGCGCAGGCTCCCTTCGACTCTGACGTCACGGTCGTGCCGACCGCTAACGAGGATAATCAGCGTGTATCGCTGACGACATCGAGCGCTGTTGTTGTTGCCGGTGAGCCTGCCGCCACGGTTGACAGCGAGTCGGCGTCGGCGACTGTCGTCTCATCGAACGCAATCGAAAGAACCCCTGTCGCTGATACCAAGAAGCATGTCCGTATCGATGAAGCTGTCGTTGTTGACGTTGGTGCAGCAGTCGCTTCGAATCTCCACTCGGTGACGGAAACGAAGGACAGTGCTCAGGGCATTTCGAAGCAGCACCAAGATGTTGCACCTTTCACCGGTGAAACGACCGAGTCCGACATCATCGGATCGCAGGCAGTGACTTTGACGGCACCAATTGTTGCCGCGGATCTGACTGCCGACAAATCCATCGAAACGGTCACAATGGTCACTACCACTACCACGATGTGCGACACAGATGCACCAGCCGACGGCGCACAGACGTGTCACCGCAAGAGCAAGTCTGACAGCGGTGACTTTTGGAAGTTCTGGGGGAAGAAGGAGTCCGAGGGGGACAGCGTGGCTGAAGACGAGGAAGAGGAGAAGAAGGCTTGTGCAGTGGCTATGCTGAAGGTGTCTACAGAGCAGATGACCGAGCAGCCGACGCAAGTCGCTGAGGCGGAGCAAGCTGCTTCTGAGTCAGAGATTCAGGCGGTACCGCAACGTACAGCAAAGGCTGCGATCGTGTACGGCTTGTCATCCGAGATGCAATCGACTCAACCGCGTGAACTCGCTGCTGCTGAGGAAGAGCGAATTCAGAGAACGAGCGTTGAGCATCTCAGTGAACCTGCCGACAAATCGATGCAAGCGCGTCAGACTTTTGCGGCTACTAGCCCAGATGATGGCGTCACCGCTGAGAAGGAGGTTCCAGTTGAGTCCAAGACAGTGGTTGCTCCCGAAAACAGTGACCGCATGGCTGTGGAGAGTGATACGGTCGTCCGGATGGTAGACCGCACGGTGGCGTACCAGGCTGGCAATGCCGATGCCGTTGCAGGTGACCAAGGACGTCTATCCGGTCGTGATTTGGTACTCCCGGCAGAGGTCAAGGACGAAGATCGAGCTGCTGGTATTGAAGAGAAGAAATCGGAAGCCAACACTCCATCGAACGGCCTAAAGTTCGGTACTCTTGCTGGCGGCTGGAACTTCTGGGGACGCAGAAGCGAGGAAGGTGTGCGGTTTTCCCTTGACGGTGGAAGCCAGCGGGGGTCGCTGTCGTCGTCGTACGTCCAGGAGTTTGGAGCTCAACGAGACAGCAACATTGGAGCTTTTGGTGGAGCTGTTGATGCCGCAGACGGCGCCGAAGGCAACCTGCAAGCGGAGCGTACGAGCCTGATTGCAGTTGCTCCAGCGCAAGGAACGATCGTGGAGACGGTTATCACGACTACAGTGACGACGGAGGCAGCGCAAGCTCAAGAGGTTGCGGCAACCACACAAGACGTTCACGACGGCGAGAGTGAGCAGGCTGGTGAAACGGTGGCCGCGCCTGATGCATCCGCTAAGACTGGAGCCGGCTTTTGGAGCTTCTGGTCCAAGAAGGAGAAACCGGTTCCAGCGGCGGAATCCAGTGTCGTTGAAAAGCGCATTGAAGGCCAGCCTCGGGAACTAAGTGTTGTGGAGGAAGAAGTCGCGCCGACGTATGTAGGACGTCGCAGCGTTCCGGAAGCGGCTGTCGCGAGTTCTTCTGGTGTAGCCGTGGAGAAGACTACCGGAGAGATGCGAGACAGCGACCGGCGTACGACTCTTGTTATCGACGACGCCGGAAACCTGTCGGCTGTTGGTCTCGTGTCCGAGGAACACTACATCGAGATCCAGTCGCCGCGTGAAGACGTCGGGACTACTCCAGATGAGTGGAAAATCGAGCCGCTCACGATCGAGTGGAAGAACCTGTGGCTCAAGCGGCGGTCTGATCTCATGGATGGGCAAGCCCTATTGAGTGATGTCAGTGGCCGAGCTGGTCCGAGCGACTTCCTCGTGATTACTGGCCCATCGAAGGACGAGAGTTCCGCTTTGTTGGAGTGCCTGGCTGGCGTTCACGACATTATGGAGGGCGAAGTCATCGTGAACGGGCGAGCGTGGGACAAGACAATGAACGGGCGCGTTGCCTACGTCTTGCGGAACGATTTGTTCTACGAGACATTGACCGTGTACGAGCATCTTCTGTTCCAGGCGCGCCAGCGACTGCAGCAAACGCACTCGCTTGTGTACTGCATTGACCGTGTCAACGTGGTCATCGAAGAGCTAGAGCTCGACGCGTGCCGTGATTTGCTCATCGGTGGTCACACGATCGCGGGGATCACTGCTGAGCAGCGTAAGCGCGTGGCGTTGGCGACTGCGCTTCTTCCCAACCCGTCCATCTTACTCGTAGAGGAGCCGACGTACCGACTGTCGACGTTCATGGCGGAGAGCATCGTCGCGCTGCTTCGTCGGCTCGCGTATGCTGGCCGAACGGTGATTGTGACCTTGCACCACCCGTCGTCCCACTGCTTCCAGTACTTTGGGGACCTTTACCTCTTGGCCGAAGGCGCCTGCGTCTACGACGACCAGGCAAGCGCTTGTGTGCCGTACTTCGCGTCAATCGGGTACCAGTGCCCGGACTTTACGAGTCCGATCGACTACGTGCTGTACCTCCTGACCCGCAGTGAGCGTGACGATGAACGTGATGGCTCGAGCCAAATTGAAACGCTTAAGCAGGAGTGGGCGAAGCGCTGCGCCGAGTCCCACAGCAGCAACGCGTTGAGCGAGGCCGAGACTGACAGCACGAGAGCTATTCCGGAGTTCCGCTTCCATCGCCTTGGTTGCTGTTACCAGTTCGGACTGCTGTTCAACCGCCACGTCGTCACCTTCATCCGCTTCCGCGCTCTTCAGTTGTGGTACCTGTTCGCAGTATTTCTCGTCGGCATCGTCTTCGGGCTGGTGTTCCTGCAGCTGGACCTCGGCAACCAGAAGAGCATCCAGAACTTCGCTGGCGTCTTCTTCTACACGATCGTCGTGCAGATACTGCTGATGGCCTACTGGAACTTTGTGCTCCTACCGAGGGAGGCCGCAATCTCCATCCGTGAGTACCGCGAGTTCCGAGGCAACTGGTACTACTTGATGTCGTGGTTTGTCGCGCGGATTGCGTCGGCGCTGTTCTGGCTGATCATGTTCTCGATCGTGCTGTTCGTGCCCATCTACTTGCTCGTCGGTATCGGTCACGGCTTCAAGCTTTACGTGTATATGCAGCTGGTCGTGATGCTCGCGGGCTGGGCATCCATCGCGTTGGTGTTCTTCACGCTGTTCGTCTGCCGCCACGTCATAATCGCAGTGGCGCTGTTCGCGGTGCTGTTCCTGCTGTTTGTGGCGTTTGGCGGGTTGGTCATCGATATTTCCGACATCCCGAACTACCTCATCTGGCTGCACTACATCTCCCCGGTCAAGTACAGCTACGAGGCGCTCATGAACCTGTTCTGGAGCCGCGTGGACGAGTTGACATGTGCCGACGCGACGCAGGACTGCATTGCGCGGTCGGGTGAGCAGGTGCTGGAGTTCTACAGCCTGAACAACCGGTCTGTGCTCACCAGCACGCTTGTCCTTCTGGTGATTTGCATCGCTGTCTTCTTCGTGGCCTTCTGGTTCTGGCTGCTACTCGCCTGCACGCGTCGCTGGAGCCTGCAGTGGAGCTACTCGTGGAGCTACCACTGCATTTGGACGAAGACGAAACGGGCCGCGCAGAGCTCGAAGACACGGGCGTCCGCGATGATCAAAGACTCGGAGCGTGCGAGTCGAAACTACTCCCAGTCTCGGCTGAGCAAGAACGATGCGACGGACTTGATAGAGCTTCAGAACCACTACATTCAAGTCGATACTCCTCGCCAGACGGGCAAGTCAACGTTCGACGGCGAGAAGATCACGATCGGATGGCGCAGCTTGTGGCTCAAGCAGAAGGTGGCGCGTCACTCGTCGGCCCAGGCACAGAAGCAGGAAGACGTGATCGTGCTGAACGACGCGAGTGGTTCAGCCAAGTACGGCGAGGCGCTTCTGGTCACTGGCTCATCTGGCACGGAGATCGACGCTCTTCTGACGAGTCTCGCCCGTGAACAACGCGGTTTGCAAGGCAAGGTCACGCTGAACGGCGTCGACCGCACGACCAAGACCCAGAACTACTTCTCGTTCGTTGAGCGGGATGAGGAGGACGCTTTTCTGGAGACGCTGAGCGTGCAGGAGCACCTCACTTTCCAAGCGAACGTCCGTTTGGCCGGAGGTTCTGGCGCAGGCTGTGGATGCTGCTGTTACACGGATGTGAGCGCGATGGAGCGCGTTGAGGCTGTCATGGAGGAGATGGAACTGTCGGTGTACCGCTACACGCTCATCCGCTTCCTCACAGTGGCGCAGCGCAAGCATCTGTCGCTCGCTACGGCACTGCTGACACAGCCGTCGGTGTTGCTGGTTCAGGAGCCCACGTACGACATGGACAGCTACGAGGCTGAGGGCGTGGTGCTCAAGCTGCGCCAGCTCTCGCGCAGCGGCCGCACGGTGATTGTGACGATGGCGCACCCGTCGTCGCACCTGTTCGGGCTCTTCGACCAGCTCTACCTCATGTCGTCGGGCACGGCCATCTACCACGGCAAGATATCCGAGGCTGTCGAGTACTTCGCGTCACTCGGCTTCGCGTGTCCCGTGTACACTAGTCCGGCCGACTACTTCGTTCGCCAGCTGGCCTCCACCGCTGCGTGTAGCGACGACGACGAGAATGCGGCTTCAAGACTGAAGCTGCTCAAGGAGGCCTGGTCCACACGTTACTCGGACCTGTGCCTCGTCAGTGAGGTTGGGCCGCTTGAGGGCGACCACAGCGGGTCTGGCCATCGCTTCGTATCTGCTCCACGCCTCGGCTGCTGCGCGCAGCTTTCGCTGCTCTTCAGTCGTCACGTGCGCTACCTGATGCGCTTCCGGTCGCTCTTCTGGTGGTACATGCTGTGGACGCTGCTCGCCGGCATCGTGTTTGGGCTCATCTTCCTGCAGCTGGACTTGGACAGCCAGAAGGACATCCGCAACTACGCCGGTGCTTTCTTCTACATCATTGTGATCCAGATGGTGCTCGTCGCCGTGCGCATCTTCATGTTCCTGTGGAAGGAGATCCGCGTGATCGTGCGCGAGCACCGCGGTGCGTGGTACTACCTCGCGTCCTGGTACATTACTCGGCTGTTCGTGGACTTGCCGGTGCTTCTCGTGCTGTCGATCGTGCTGTTCGCGCCCGTGTACTTGCTCGTCGGCATCGGACACGGCTTTAAGGTGTACATCTACATGCAGCTTGTGATCCTGCTGGCGGGTTGGAGCGCTGCGGCGCTCGTCTTCGTCAGCGTCGCCATCTTCCGCCGCCTGTACTTCGCCGTCATCGCGTTCGTGATCCTGCTGCTGCTGTTCGTGGTGTTCGGCGGGCTGCTGCTCAACGTGGACGACGCCCCGGACTACCTGATCTGGATCCACTACATCTCGCCCGTCAAGTACGGCTACGAGGCTATGATGAAGCTCCTGTGGACGCGCGTGGCTGCCATCGACGGCTGCGACTCCACGGAGAGCGACTGCATCGCTCGCACGGGCGAGGCCGTGCTCTCGTACTACAGCATGGAGGAGCGCTCGGCCCGCGGCGACTCGATCATCCTGTTCGAGATCGCCATCCTGTGCTTCTTCGTCGGCTACGTGCTGCTCTCGATCCGCCTCCGCCGCGATAATGGCCGCTGCATGCACTGAAGCGCGTCGCGTGGCACAAGAAGAGAGGCAATTTTGAACGTCTGCATGTGAAAAGAGAGACAAGAGAAGCAGACGTCGTTCGTGTTTGTATATATCGTGAAACACACGTTCAATACAGAATTTGCATTACGATCCTCCTGAGTTGAGCGCGTTTGCATCCATGCCGCGTGTCATAACGGACTCGAAGGTCATCACACTGAGACTAGCATCAGTCGTTGCTGGGACCACAACGACACTCGACGTCGTGGAAATCCAAGGGCATCAGACATGGTTTCGTTGCGGTAGTGGTCGTCGATAATGCACGGCGTTTGCGGAGACGACGCAGCGGCTTCTCGAGTCGCGACAGGCTACCCTTCACTGAATTCTTTTCACTGGTTGATTATCTTGGTCATCGCTCCTTTAGTTGGCGACCGCACATTCCGCTTCACATCTTCGCTGAACGCGATCGAAGCGGACCGACGACACGAAGGTAGGATACATGTTTGGCCATGTTGTCGATCATCGATCGACCATGGTGTTCGCCATACAATTTCAAGAGAGAGATCAAACCTTCACTTTTGGGCATACGGATAATCACCCCTAGCCCTTCTTTTGATTATTCCGGGTGAACATTGCACCGCGCTTTGATTATTCCGCATGAATGTTACACATTTTAGTAAATTTTGCGGGACTATCGAGCTCTGATTGGCTGATTCGTGATCACGAAAGCGCAAACGGCAACGATTTACCCCGCAGGAATGTTTGCGAGTATCTTTCCTTCCTTTTGCTAAACGGCGTTGAAGTGGCGGTTAACGTCAGAATGGTGGTCGTTTATGAGTGGTCAGCACGCCCATACGAACAGCAAGACTAAAAATTAGCGTCAGCAAACCCTACCGCCACCCATCCCCCTCTGTAGTAGTAGCGAATAGAGTAGAGCGCCGCGCCCTACCGTCGCCCTACCCATTAAAACCTACCTCTCATTTCTCAATTCGCCTCCAACGAGAAAGGACAACGACACTTCCAAGTGACTGTAATAGTGGCCGACTGATGGCGACGGACGGGACGAGGATGCTGCTGCCGACCGAGGCGACAGACGCGGCGCCGCGGCACCACTTCGTGCAGGTGGAGACACCCAAGGTGGCGGTGGGCAAGGCGGGCAGCGAGCCGCCGCACTTTACGCTGCAGTGGCGCGACGTGTGCCTGTCGACGACCGTCAAGCGCAAGGGCAACAAGCAAATGGAGGAGAAGGTGATCCTGAACCACGTGGACGGCGAGGCGCGGCCGGGCGAGTTGCTGGTCATCATGGGCCCGTCCGGCGCGGGCAAGAGCTCGCTACTGGACTGCATCTCGGGCCGCAACGCGAGCGCCAAGGGCGCCATCACGATCAACGGCGAGCCGTGGAGCAAGGAGATGAAGCGGCTCGCGTCGTACGTCATGCAGGACGACCTGTTCTTCCCGACGATCACGGTCAAGGAGCACCTGCTCTTCCAGGCCAAGCTGCGCATGGGCAAGACCGCGACGGAGCAAGAGCAGATGGAGCGAGTTGAGGCCGTCATGGAGGAGCTGGGACTCACCAAATGCCGCGACACGCTCATCGGTGGCGCAGCGCTTCGTGGTATCTCGGGTGGCGAGCGCAAGCGGCTGTCGTTCGCGACCGAGATACTGACCAACCCGTCCATCCTGTTTGTGGACGAGCCAACGTCGGGGTTGGACAGCTTCATGGCCGAGACGGTCGTGCTGCAGCTCCAGCAGCTTGCACGGGACGGCCGCACGGTCATCGCAACGATCCACCAGCCATCGTCGGAGCTGTTTGGACTGTTCGACCAGCTATACCTGCTCAGTGACGGCGCGACGGTGTACCACGGCAAGGCGTCCGAGTCGGTCGGGTACTTCGCGTCAGTCGGCTACCCGTGCCCTGAGTTCATGAACCCGACGGACTACTTCATGCGACAGCTCGTTGTCGTCGATAAGGAGACGGACGAGGCAGGCGTTGCGCGGGTCGAAGGGTTAAAGGAAGAGTGGCGCAAGCACTGCATGACCCAAGCCAACGAAGCAGCGACTGCGGAGGTCATTCTCAACGGCGACGATGATCCATTCCAGGACTTTCGACTGAGTGTGTTGGGCCAGGTGACGGTGCTCACGCAGCGCAACATGGCACGGCTTGTGCGAGACAAGCTGGCGTTCAAGGCTGCGATTTTCCAGACGATCTTCATCGCATTCGTTGTCGGGCTCATCTACCTGCAGCTGGACCTGAACCAGAGCGGCGTGCAGAACTTCACGGGCGGCTTCTTCTTCCTGATCGTGAACCAGACGTTCAGTGCTGCCAACCCGGCGTTCATTTCGGTGCCTCTGGAGCTGCCGATCATCATTCGCGAGTACCGAGGCGGGCTGTACCACTTGGCCTCGTGGTACCTGTCGAAGAACGTCAGCGAGCTGCCGATGCAGGTATTCCTGCCGATCCTCTTCTTCCTGCCCGTGTACTTCCTCATGGGCATCGGCCACGGCTTCGACGTGTACATCTACCAGCAGATCATCGTCGTGCTCGTCAATAGCGCCGCCGTCGGCCTCGGGTACATGGTCTCGTGTCTGTGCCGCCGCGTCGACATCGCGCCCATCGTCGGCGTCGTCGTCATCCTGCCGTTCTTGCTCTTCGGCGGGTTGCTCATCAACTCGGACGACGCACCCAAGTACTTTATCTGGGTGCAATATATCTCGCCCATCAAGTACGGCTTCGAGGCGTTGATGAAGATCTTCTGGAAGCAGGTGCCAGTGATTGCATGCAACGAAGCGGTCGAGAATTGCGTCGCGCGTACGGGCGTGCAGGTGCTGCAGACATACAGTATGCAGAGCCGCTCAGCCTTCGTGGACGGGATCATTTTGATCGCCATTAACATCGCCTTCCGCACCGTCGGTTTCCTCGGACTCTGGCTTAACCTTCGTGGTAGCAACAAGTAGAGTGGCATCGAAGAATGGTTTGCGCTCGATCGGGAGGCTTAACCAACAATTGAAGCCATCTAATATCTATAAAGCAATAACGAGTGTACCGGAGATGACGTTCTTGAGTGTGGTGTCATGAACCTGGCCGTTTATTATACACCTCGCACGCTGACGACAGGACAATACGGTGATCTACGCTGACCTGTTCAGAAGGTCGGGACGACACGAACGTCAGCTCAGGCGTGCTTGCGGTAGCTCCACACGGTGACGTTGATATTGCATGGGCAAGCGGGTGAGTGGAAGCGATTGGCACAG
>JAASGW010000805.1:0-11999 GCA_023334395.1 Phytopythium sindhum | reverse complement strand
TTACGCAGTTAATACAAATAAACAGGAGCCATACAAACTCCTAGTTTATTTTATTTACTTCGGTAATTGGTACCGTATTGTGAATTCAATACAAACACGCTTCCTCCGCGTGAAGTGCTGTGTGACTCCCGTCACACTTGTGACGATCAGAAAACATCAGAACGGTTGCTAACGGGAAGCCATGCACCATGATGCGCCCGAAAAAACAGGAGTAGTTGTCATGATCTTCAGCTGGCGCGAGGGCAACAGCAGCAACTCGATTGTTGAGATTGCCGTCTCGTCCGACCATGACAATCTGTACTCCGTTGTAATTCCGGTGCTTCATGTGAGCAGCGTCGACCCCATACAGGTTCATGCTGGTCGAAAACCAGGCCAGGCTGAGAATGATGATCGCGCGTCGAAAATGCCCCGACTCATAGCGCTGAATCTCCGCAAATGTACCTGAGCTGAGTTCCTGGAACTTGGGCAGCAAATCGGGCAGAAAACCGATCGTCATCGGGTCCTCGGAAAATATCTGCGCTTGAAGTTGCTGCTTGGCGCGATTCATCATGCTCTTGCTACACGCCACACCTGCGTGATGACGGAGCTGCGCCACCAACGATGGAGCTGATATGGCCGTGTCAGCCGAGATGGAAGCTCACACAACGGGATGATCAGCAATCTGGAGTTGGGTGGGACGAGCAGTACCCGTACAATCCCGGTGCTCTAGGTCTATCGCGGTGACGTGCCAGTCACCTGACCCGTCTTTACTGCAGTAACGCGCCAACTTGACGTACCAGCAGCAGGAGGGTGCGCTTGAGTACACGAGACACCGGAACGTCCCACCTCTGCTGGCAACTTTGGCGTGTTTGCTTTGCAAGAACGCGACTCTCTTGATAGCCGCAACTGCGTCTTTGCTGGTACCCCATCGCTCGTTCTTAAGCCGTGCCGCAAAAACCGCCCCGTCATTGGTGCTTGTCTCCGCCATTGAGTCGGCCGAATGCGTGATGAGCCTTGGTGTCAATGGCTAGGAAGGGTATCAAGTTGAAGTGGCTGACACATGTCTTTTTATAGGTCGCTGTTCTCGTATTTTACCGCTATATTTGAAATGAACTGCGTCGAGTGGTGTTTAAAACACCTTGTATCACCTTTTGGTCCAGTATTCGATTTGTATCACGTTTTGGAATTTTCCCTCATTTTTTTCTGTTACCAGTATTATCATGGATTTCACCCAGAATGTCACTCCTAAAAAGAGTGTTTCTCCCGACATTCTGGATCCAGGGAACAATGCTTGAGCAAGCTATCCTAGGGAGAGATTGCTACGAGCCTCTTCAACACATTGCCGCGCCAAGGCACTCGTGGAAACTAGTCGCTTTTTTCACGTTCTCGCTCTGGAGAACGCGAAATGTATAGGCCGACCACAGAGATCGCACTCGATCAGAAGCATCAGCATGTTCTTGGAAACGTTCACGTCTCGGTTCGCAGTCATACCGTGACAGTCATTGGATCGACAATGGAGTACACTGCGAACTTTCAACGTACGCTCGACACCGTCCTTGCACACGTGTCGACAGTACTGGTTCTGCATCTCGTCATAACATACCGAGTGGAGCTTGCTCGTCCAGAACTCGTCGATGGAGACCACTCGGCAGTACTTCTTGAACTCGCGCTCCAACTTCTTTACCGGACTAGCTGGAGCCTTCTTGATCAGTCCATCAATGTCCGTGCTACTCCAGTCACCGAATCCGACGATCGTTCGCCTTCCAGCTTGCCCAGTCAGCTCCAAACAGAACGCTCGCAGCTTCTTCTGCGCAATGATGAACCGACGCAGCTTCAGCTTGCGGAATGGCTTAGTCATGGAGAACTCGAGCAACAGGTCCATACGCGGGATGATGAACCGGACGTATTCTTGCATTCGTTCTAGTGAGGCGGTCTTCTTCGTCGGCATATTGTAAATGGCTTCGAGGACGTCCGGTCGGTTCTTCTGTCAGATATCAGTCTTCTGTTTGTTCTTCTTGTAGTGAGCGTCGTCGTAGAACTCGTGCATTGAACACGAGAGTTTTTCGCCGAACTGGTTCGTGGCCACAAACAGATCTCTCCGACCGGGATCCAGACCCCACATGGCGTCGTAGTCCTTCTCGTTCAGCGTGCGTTCGACAGCTTCTCGCTTGGGCTTGCGCATCACGATGCTGACTGCCTTGCCGTCCGTCAAGATCTCGCCCGCGAACTTCCGGTTGACGGTCTCGAACTTGTCGATCTTGAACAGCCGCCGCCAGCACTCATCCGCAACATCGTTCCATGCTGGTCCTTCAGCTGGCGGTCTCATCCCCACTCGCAGAAGAAGTGCACGCAGACCAGTCGTGCACATCTTGAAATGACTGCACTCGAAGCCCTTCTTGAACGGAAGCAGGCTGAAGGAACGGATATCCTTAAAGTCAGGTGTTGCTTGGTTCACGCGATTCCATTCCTCGATGTCCGACAGGAACATGTACGTCAACGGAAGAAGCAGATATGCTTGGTCGTCAAGCTGGTCGCTGCGTTTACATGGTATACGCTCACGCCATGTCAGCACTTCGCTGTCGTCGCCATCGTAAACAGGATCAAGAATGCTCTTCAGCATCGCGTACGCCTGACTTCCGTTGATGTCGTAACAGCGCTTGAACTGCTTGTGGAGCCGTCTGTAGAAGTTGATCTTGACAGCATTGTTGGCATTGGTCGCCATCTGCAGAGCTGCGTTGTGTTGCCATCCGCGAACAATGTGTCGATTGCTTGTACGTCCGACGCCTGCAGCACACCACTCGTTGTACAACGCAACGAATCGCCGGAAATGGTCGTTTCTGAGAGGTCTTCCACTTGAGACCCTCGACAAGCATCGGTGAAAGAAGTTCTGGGCCAAAGGTTCCAAAGGTAGCCGGAGACGACACAGTCGGACAACATGGATGTCCGCGAGCACGTAGGCCTCCAGGACAGCCTTGTTCATGTCCTTGAGCACGCTTTCCTACGGCAACGCCTTGGCTTGGTCCGTGCAGAACGAGTTGAGCGTGGTTTTGACAACACTCACGTCCGTGTTGGCGTTCGCAGCATGTCGTGCAGTCACGTCTGGGCGCTGTCTCTTGGTCTCTGTCGTCAACTGCGCAAGCTCCGATGCGATGTCTTCCACTTTTTCCTCTTGCAAGTCTGGAACGATCTCCCATAGCGGCCCTGGATCGTCTTCCGCGTCCGACCGTGGACGCTTTGTCGCCATGGTGGCGAATTGTCGAATGACATGCTCTCAAACCAGTGGGAAGTGCACCATATCCTAATCAAAAAAACATGCAGGAGAATAACTGGCAAAGTGCAACAACAAAGTGCTCAACACTGATTGGTCGAAAATAGGTGTGAAATTCACAAAAAAATGAAGGTGACATTCTCGATGAAATCCGTATTACACTGCCAAATCTTTATTCTGATTTTGGGCAATTTCGACAGTCACGGTACGAAATTTTCTCCATTTAGTGGCGTTATGTCACTATCACGAATCAGCCCTCCATGATGTGGCCCACATTACTATCGGAGTTTCCTGCGAAACATGATCCGCTCAACCAACTTGATCGCTCAAGGTCTTCACCACCGCGCAAGCCCCGCCTCCGCTTCCCTGCCGGTGGTGCTGCCGTTCCGGATCCGTTGGAGGGCCACTCGCTAGCGATGAGCCTGGTCAAGGTCCTGTACCGGGACCTGCTGCTCGCGGCGCAGCAATTCGACCGCGACGCGGCGCTACGCGCGCTCATCTCGACCAATATGATGCAGCGGCCGATCGTGCCCGGGTCGACGGCGCGCGTGCCGCACCTGGAGGCGCTGAACCGCTGCCTGCTCACGTACCTCGAGCGCAAGTCCTTCTACATGCCGTCGCCCGAGCGCCAGCACCTCGCGGATCTCGTGCGCGAGAAGTTCCGCACGCCGGAGGACCGGCAGAGCAACGGCGAGGGCGTCGACCTCGCCTTCGCGGCGCTCCGGTCTCTGACAGACAAGCTGGCGGAGGCGCACGAATACGGCATGATTGGTACTGGAAGCGCAAGCGCGCGGAGTAAGAGCAAGAGCGGCAATAGTGCTGAGGAGGCGAGCGTCGAGTCGCTCACGCCGCTGGACGTCCATCTTGCAGAGTACAACGACGGACCTTCACATTTAGGATAAACGGTGGTGTGGTTCTAATGCCGTGGATGTCTGTGTGTGGTGTGTTTCGCTTATGACTTGTAGCAACGTGGCGTCGGGCGTATTTTTGCTGTCGCACCCCCTGCTGAGCGGCATGTTCCGCCGGTCGGTGATCGTCCTCACCGAGCACGGGCAGAAGGGCTCGCGTGGCTTCATCGTCAACCACCCCACGTCCAAGCCGGTCATGTCGGCGTTCAAGGTGCACCCGCGCATCATGCACGCCTTCGGGTCCTCCAAAGTGCGCATCGGGGGCCCCGTGCGCACTGATCACGCCGAGGTACAATCGCATAGCTAATCTAGCTGCTATAGCCAATGTGCTCACATCTCTTGGGTCCGTTCAGATCCTGCATGGTCGCCCGGACTTTGGCGGAGAACGCGTGGTGACGAGCAACTTGCCCACGACCAACCAGGACAAGCTTTTCGTGGGGGTGGACCTCGAGACCGCGGCGCGTGCGGTGGACGAGCAGGAGGCGCAGCAGTCGGACGTGGTGTTCTTCAACGGCGTGTCGACGTGGACGGTCGGGCAGCTCGAGACGGAGCTGCAGCGTGGCACATGGGTCGCAGTTAAGGCGCCGATCTCGCTCGCACTCAATGCCAAGAAGGAGCTGTGGGCGGAGCTCATGAGCGCGCTGGGCGGCGAGTACGAGCAGTTCAGCCGCATGCCGATCATTTATGACGAGGACTTTGACGATGATGACCTCGACGACAAGTGAAGTAAGTGATCGCCGCAGAGCGAATCTAATCCGGCCCAATATAGAAAACGAACCTGATTTCGTGCGTGAGTCTCCTTCAGGTTCGTGTGGGTGATGTCCATGGATCTCACAGGCTCTGTCGTTGTATTCATTGCTCCTACACCTTCTTCTGCGCGACAAACAGATAGAAACGGGAGGAGAACCCCTGAAGTTTGCTGCTGGGCTCCATCTCGAGACACTGGAGAATCTCCCACTCCATCGGCGGCTGGCTCGCGTCGCGGTGAGCAACCCAGTCGAACATGTGGATGCGATTTGCGGGACTGCCGAACGTCATGAACACAAAGTATCCGTTCGGCCGCAAGATGCGTGCGGCTTCGAGCATCCCATTGCGCGCATCCTCAATGTCGTCGCTCGAGTCAGGGGAGACCTGCTTCCAGTTGTCGTTGTCGACCACGTCCGTCTCAGGCTTGAGCAGCATCGTGTCGAGACAGCCCTTGTCGATGATACAGTCTACTGTGTTCGACTCCCAGCCGCTCATGCTGGTCATATCCGCCTCGACGAACGCGACGGGCCACGAGTTGGCGGCACAACGGTCCTGCATCTTCTTGACCACGTTGGCGGCAAAGTCCATCGCGTGCACGTCCGTGTACCCATCCAGCGCCATGTCAATCGGCAATCGACTCGTGCCCGAGCCTGCCACCAGAACGCGGTCCTTCTTGTCGAGGTAAGCGGCCAGGATCTCGCGCACGTGCGAGTACTGGCAGTACCAGTCGTACTCCTCCTCTCCTTCATACCGAGCCTCCCAGTAGTCCTTCTTGCACAGCGCCATCATAGAGATCTTGGCAGCGTACGGCCGCACTAGCTCGTCACCCGCCTCGATATTCTTGACGGGCCACGCGATCGAGTACAGCTTCTGCTGCAGCACGCAGAACACCGGCGCGACCTGAAGATTGAACTCTTTGGACTCTTGGAGGCTGGCAGCAACAAGAGCAAAGGTCAGCATGACGTATGGGAGTGATGATATGCATGCCAATACGAAGACATAATGCGGATACAGCAAGCAGCAGCATGGAATAATAAGCAAGCCGCGTACCTGGAGCCGATGGCGTTGAGCACATAGTACGACATGTCGGTGGACTTTTCTCCGAAGCGGATCGAGTACGCCAGCAAGTGCAGGTGTTTCATCACCAGGTTCACTGGTCCATCCCGCTCCTCCTCCACCTCTCCATCCGTCTCTGCAGCTTCCCCATCAGCGATGACCTGCTCCACCAGCGCCGCCATCTCCTTGCGCGTCTCCTCGCTGCTCTTCAGCTTCTGCTGTGCGTCCACCGCCGAGTTGAACTCCCAGCTATGGTCGACGCGCCGTACAAACTCCTCCTTCTCGATTGTCCGCTTGGCGACGACGCGCTGCCGACGCCGCTGCTGCTGACGGTCGCTCGGCTCCTCATCGCGCTCCTCGTCCGTTACGAAGACGCGCTCCACGCTTGCGACCTCCTCCAGCGCTAGCGCAGCACTCCCGCCGTCGTACACGCAGTCAAACACCTGCGCGTGGAGCTGCTGCGGCACGCGGTAGTGCTGCAGCTGCGGCAGGTGCAGCGTGATCCACTCCGCGCGGTCGACCGCCGCCACCAGCGCGCTCGTCTGCATCATTTCTTCCGCTCGGTCTTTTCGGAGGTTGACAGGCATCCCATCATCAGTGAATTCACCCTCTTGATTGGTAGAAAAGGTTGGATAGAGTAAATTAACCTGATCGGATTGACTGAATATCGATCAAATAGATCTCGCGTGGATTGGCTATAATTCCAGTATTATGTGCTCGGATTGGTTGAAATGTACGAATTTTGAGCAGATTCGAAAAAAATGCACGGCCCCAACTGCAACGGCAACATGGAAATGGCGAAGTGTCGGTGGCTCTCGAAGGGTCGAGCTCGACGTGCCGCTCCTTCGCTCATTGCGGGCGTCTACCTCCTGCCCAAGAGTGCCTCGGTGTCGACGGTCGAGCTGCTGATTGCTCACGCGCGGTGAGGACGATGGTGCCGACGATGCTAGCGCTGGCAAGCGCCGCCGACTGCCCGCGACCTGTGGGCACCGACGCCGTCTGCGGAGGTGTAACGCGGCTCCAGGCGCTCTTCCGGGGCCACAGGAGCCGCCAACTCCACACCGAGCGCGTGCGGCGCAACCTACGTACGTGTATAATGCGTTGCCTCGCATCCTAGATGCTCAGGTTGCACCGTCGCTGACGTTGAAGTTCGTATCACTATGGCGCTGTCTGGCATACACAGCCTGGTCGCCGTTCGTGCCGGCCAAGATGGAGGCTGTCAACGCCATGTTGGAGCTGGCAGCGCTCCAGCCAGGCGAGACGCTCGTGGACATTGGCAGCGGCGACGGGCGCGTCGTGATCGCGGCCGCGACCAAGTGTCTGGGACTCAGGCAGGCGGTCGGCATTGAGCTAGACCCAGCTCTGGTGGCGCTCTCAAGACGTCGCGTCCAAGAGCTGCACCGATCGGATCCTGGGCTTGAGCTTAACGCTCGCGTGGAGTTCGTGCTGGACGACTTTATAAACGTGCAGCTCGCGCACGCCGACGTCGTGGTGCTGTTTTTCCTGCCGCACGCCGAGATCGCCCACGTGCTGGAAGAGAAGCTGCACCCCGGCACACGTGTCGTCACGTATGTGTTCCAGATCGCGCAGTGGACACCCGAGCGGACGGTCGAGACGGTCCCGTTCATGACGGAGCGCGGCACGTCCCACATCTTCCTCTATCACGTGCCTTCATCAGTATCCGTGGCGAAGTGAGTGACAGAGGTGGAGTGGACGTGAGCTGCTTGCATCGATATCACCATGGGATCCGCATCGAGATAATGCAGGAATTTATTACCGCATGATGCTGCCTTGGCGCCACATCCATCTGGAACACCCAGTGCAGTCTATTAATAGTGTCGGAGGCGTTCTCGTTGCTATTCATAGTTACTTGGACGAGGTTTCAACAGATAAATCAAGCCATGACGCGTTGAAAGCGCCATTTTCCTGCTGCTACGCCAAGAACCTGTCCAGGACACGCGCGATCGATCATTTCAAGTCAATCGAGCCAGCGAGCCAGCACCAAAGCAAGATGAACGAAGGATTCGGCATCTGCGGGCACAAGAACTCGTACTCGACGGGCGTCAAGGTCGGCAACTACGTCGAGGATCGCATCGGCGGGGAGCTGGCCCGTGGCAGCACGTCCAAGCCGCTCGCTCGGCTCACCGAATGCCGCGCCAACTTCGTCGACCCCGCGTCGATGCCCGACAAGTGCGTCAACGCGCCAAAGGAGAACCTTGAGGAGCGGTTCATGCTACGCCAGGGACTGTCGTACAGCATCCTGTTCGAGCATGGCAAGGAGCACATCCCGACGCCCGCCGAGCTGCAGACGAAGTACATGCCGACGTCGCACGACATCGGATCAGGGCTGCTGTCGACCGCTGTAAAGGGCAAAGGTAGACTGCTCACCGGAACGGACCCGGCGTCGCCGTCCAACTCGCGGCTGCGCGAGCTCGAGATGAAGCGCGCCAAGGAAGCGAGGGAGCTGCGCCACGCGTACGTATCGACGTCACAGAGCATCGTGCCGGCAATCACACGCAGTCGCATCTCATGAGCTGCAGTACTAAGGGTAGGATGGCTTCATCATCCTCGCTTCTCTGGCCTGGGCATCATACGGCCCGGCCAGTATCAGGCTTCACATCGCTCCTCCCTCGCCTTAATTCAAATGCACACCACCAATTCCTTACACCCGTCATTGCCGATCGTGTCGCTATTTAGTGCTCCAGCTCTTGCTGTATGAGACCCATCAGCTCTCTCGGCATGTCGGAGTCGACCAGCAGCTGCCCAAACCTGTTCACCGCGACAACAGCATGAATGCACAGTATCCCTCGAGTCAGCTATCAAGTTCAAGGTTTAAGACGACTGTGCATACCATGCTGCCCACCGTCGATCTTCTTCTCGTCTCCTTCGCTCTGGGCTCGAAACAGCACCGACGCCTCTGTGTGATATCGGAAGCGTAACACCTTGTAGCGCCTCCACTTGGCTTGTCAGCTCCCGCCATTGTGAAGAGAAGCACACGAACGCCCCTTGATCGATGAGGTGCGAGCAAACTGACAGCGCCAGAGCAAGTCCTTCGCCTGCGATGACGAAAGGGGGAAGAATCAGGTTAGTTCACACAGGTGTGCACGTCGTGACAGTCCAAAAGGTACTCACTGCTCGCGGTCCCTCGACACAGGTCGTCAATCAAGACGAGCGACTTCGACGTCATGTTCTCGAGGACCAGCGCCATTTCCTTCATCTCCGTCATGAATGCTGAGAAACCGTACAGCTGCTGGTCGTACGCGCCACCGCGAAGCAGAACCGCGTCAAAGAGCGGCAGTCGAGCACTCGCACAAGGAACAAAGCACCCGATCTGGTTGAGAACCGCAATCATGCCGACAAGATGTAGTAGCGGCACGTCATCCGCCACTTCCTCGCCCTCGAGAAGCAGGAAGCGGTGCGACTCGTCGATTCGGATGCTCCACTCTTGGGTGTGTTGCTTGTCAGAGACGAAGGGGCTGAAAGGAGTGATGATTTCTATCGTCGCTTGACTGCTCCCTGCACTTGAATCTGACACGTCAGCCCGTGCGAATCCATGTTGGTTCGATACTAGAGCGAACGCCATCAACACGTCCAGCTCACCAGCTTCTCGTATGACGTTGGAGAGAAGTGCTCGGTACTGTTGATGGAAAGCCGACACAATGAGACGCACGAGCTCCAGTTCGCTCGCGTCGTAGTTTCCCTTTAACACTTTCCATCGCGCCCCGAGGCGATCAATAGATGGAACGGTGAACCAGACACCTGTCGCTCTTGATGCCTTGAAAATGGTCACAAGCTTGCCGTTGTGTTGATGCACTCTGTGCCCGTCTTGCCTCGAGATTCGCAACACAACTCCCGTGGTCGGAAAGCCCGGCTGGTCGTCTTCGTCGTACAATATTCGTATTCGCGACTTCTGAAGGTGTAGTGCCACAGCGGCCTAATATCAAATAGCATTTGTTGGTGTCCCTGCTGGTACCAACTCAGACCGCCAATCTACGCACGCACCTGGCTCACTGCCACGGATATCTCGTCCTTGCATTGCTGGATCTCGGAGCGCAAGTCTCGCAGTGCAATAGCACTGGCCGGACTATCCTCAGTCATAGCCTCATCGTCCCCAGAGTCGTTGCTGGGGCGTGTTGGTGGTTCAACGACTTGCTGAATCAAGGTGCACAGCGGAAGCAGTCTTGCCACATGGTGATGCAGCGACGCGAAGTAGAAAGCCCCGGCTTCGGGGTCGACAGCATTCTCTTCTGATGACACTCGACCGTTCGTCATATCTTTGGCGGCATGAATCCACTGTGCTAAATCTACAAAGCTCTGCAAGCACAAGACAAACAAATCGAGGTTAGTCCGGGTTGAGCGTGAACAGTTTGTCCTTGCTCGAATCACACTACGAGATGAACGGATGCATTACCGACAGAGATGGCCTTGCTGAGCAGTCGAACGTATTCGAGTCTTCATGCATCTTTGCGAATGCCTCCAGCTTACTTTCGAACGCCTGGAAGTGGCGAAAGAAGCGCGCGAGCTGGTCGAGAGGTGAGGTGTCTTGTGAGGACGCTTGTCGTGTGCTTCTTAAGAATTGAACGAATGTGTGAACGATATCTTGGCGAGCTCGCAGCATCTGTGCGTCTGCGCACGGACGGTCGATCCACTGCGAAGTAGTGAAGGAATGCAAGCGTTTAGAGAACGAGATGAGAAGGCGCAGCACAAATCTGCTCGCAACAGCACCCTGTGAGAGCGCATTACCTTCTGAAGGGATTTCCTCCCTTGCTTGGTACTGCAGGCGCGCGAGATCATTCCAAACATGGACTGGTGCGGGGTGGACGAAGCCAGCGCAGCAAACACACTCGCAGCCGACGGGTTAAATCTGCATTACAAAGCACCAGCAAGTCAGCAACAAGCATGAACGACAAACGCACAATCAAATATCCTCACCGCATGCAGTGCGCTGCTTTTGCATTGTGCATGAAGCTCTGGAAGGTGCCGTCGAACCGCTCCGCTTGCTCCAGCACCAGCGTGTGTCGCCGCAGCACCTCGTGGATCGCCACCACGCACACCTTGTGAACGGAATCCGTCACTCGCCGCTGGAGCGATCGCATCGCACGAGGCTTCGCCAGTAGACGGGCGATCGCGGCTTCTACCGCGACCAAATCAGGCGACCGGGACAGGAGAGCAGCCGTATCGAGTACAGTGAAGACTCGCAGTACTTCCGAGGCGTTCGTATCGATTGCACCCGAGAAGTCGGCGAGGAACCCACGCCAGCCGCAGTGTAAGCGTTCGGAACGACTATCCGATGCAGCGCTGGTCGCGTTTCTCCACCAGTTCGTCTCCTTGGCGGCTGCATCGACAAGCTCCTCGATCACTTGCATCACCAGCCGTTCGTCCTCCTCATGGCCAGGAAAAGCGTCGGGCGAGGGGCCAGCGAACCAATCGAAGCGCCGGCGATCGCAATCGATGGCGCACACGACTGGGTGGACATCATGTAGACGCTCGCGCTCGCCTGGCGCCGTCCGCGCAGCGACGACGACCATCACCGCGGCGACGTCGGAGCATCTTGGGTGCATGCTGAGAACCGCAGTTAATAATCACTAACTTGCATCTCAAAAGAAGGACTTGTCCTTCTTGCGAAGTTAACTCATTTTACTGACGTGCAACCGCATCAACTGCAGTCATGCGTCAGTTGGGGACTTTGGACGGGAAGATGCACGAGGCAAAGCGACGAGGATGCGAGAGAACGCGCGCGTCGGCTTCGTCTTCTGCCTGCGGTTCGATGCGGCAGTTTGCGACCAGCAGTCAAGCTCCCAGCGCCACCAGCGAGCGGGTTAACACCTATTCTACGCCGACTGTGGTGACGAGCGATGATGGCGACGTCGAGACGCCCGTGCCGTCACTTTTCAAGTTCAGGCGGCTGCCGCTTCGGCGCCAAGTGCAGGTTCGCGCACAGCGAAGAGAGGCCGGGAGGCGCTGTCGAACCCAGAGAAAAGCCGGGGAAACGGACTGACCAAACGCAGGAAAGGCCAAGTGCTCCACATGGGCGCCCTCAG
>JAASGW010000804.1:0-11999 GCA_023334395.1 Phytopythium sindhum | reverse complement strand
GCGTCTATAGATACGCACCGGCAAAAATGGCCGAAAGTGCCATTTCTAAAAAACGATTGGGTCTTTTTTCAATTTGAAAACTGCATTTAGCTGCTTTTCTCACCAATTTTCTCTAATCAAAACGGCACTTCGAAATTCAGCTTAGAAATTGTCAAATCGAGTGCGTCTATAGATTTGCACCTCACTGTATTAGTAGGACGTAATTTATGTCGAGTGTAACCTCTTCTGGTTACATAGTACCCATGGTTACATAGTACCCGTGGTTACATAGTACCGCACAGTTGCCAAATTTACTCGCTAACACTTCGACAAGAATGGCCGAGGCGATGGAGGTGGACGCGGGGGCGGCCGTGAAGCAGGAGGCGGCGGTGGACGCGAGTGACGCGACGGACGCGGGCGTGGTGGCGCTGGACAAGGTGACGCTGCTGCAGGAGAGCGTGGACAAGATGGCGCTGAGCATGTTCAACGCGCTGCGGTTGCTGCCGGCGTCGGCGGAGACCGGCGACAGTTCGCGCGAGGAGACGGTCGCGGCGGTGCGTTCTGTTTTTATATCGTACTGTACCGGAGTAGATGGAGAAGAGTGGAGAGGCATAGTCCACGTATTGTATGTATTGGCTCTGACCGCGTGGTGCGTGGGCTGTGACGATGGGGGGACACAGATCCGGTCGCTAGCAAACGACGTGCTGCAGATGGTCAAGGAGACGGACATGCTCATCGACGACCTCCCGGGCCTCGACAAGACGGAGAGGTGCGTGCCTAGTGCCGCATGCTGGTGGTTTGCCGGGATGACTGCTGACGGCTTGCTTCTTTCGCGGTGATCACAGCGAGCAGCTCGAGGAGCTGCGCCGGTTGCAGATTCAGAGCGACGAGGAGGCGCAGACGCTGCGCCAGGTTGCCGACGAAGCAGGTACCATCAACCCTCCAGCTCTGTAGCACACTGTCCAAAACCATTGGCCTATCGAGCTTGCCCGCTGACGTAGTCTAACGCTGCGGCTCTCTGTCGTTGTGATGCGCATGTGAACAGAGCGGTGGATGGACCGCGCGCGCGACTCGCTGCGCGTGATCGCGGAGAGCCGACTGCGTCGTAAATAAAGCCGAACAGCACGAAGGAGCAGCTCTCTTCTCCTCTTTATCGTACAATCTAAAGGCGTTGCGAGCATGTGTCGAAAGTCATGATGTTCTTGGCAGCGATGGTCATGAAGAAGCCCATGCCCAGAGAAGCCTTAAGAAATCACACTAGGATTGGTCAAAAATCCTTTCGCATAGTAATAAACGGTTCTGATTGGGTAATTATTTTAGATAAATCCCCTCGAAGTTGGGATTAAAAGCTGACAAGCTCACTTTTCGACCAGGAAGGAAGAGCGACGGGAGCATGACGGACATCCACGGCGGGCGCGTGCTCGCGGGCGAGGACAGCGAGGAGGACGACGATGACGACGAGGGTGCGGCTGCATTGGCCAGGCGCTGCTGTATCTGCGCGGTCTCCCAGCGCTAATAGGAGTCTCGATTGCATCGGGATCTAACACCGAGACTGTCGTTCTGCCCCTCATGTTCGCGTCTGACCAGCGTACAGCTTCCAGTTCGGCGGCTTTGGCTCACAGAGTGGAGCAAGCACTAGCGCTCCGCGGTTCTCTGTCCCCGCCGTTGTCGTTGCTCCGCAAGCAGGTGGAGAGGAGAGCGATGAGGAGGACGATGAAGAGGAAGAGAAGGACGAGGAGGCTGCTGGTGTGAGTGACCAAGCAGCACCGCCAGCACCCAAGTTCACGAACGAAAATGAAGGTAGCGAGGAGGACAAAGCGGCGACCGCGACTGGAATAGACGAGCAAGGCAGCGGTGCTGTTAACGCGGAGGGGGGCGCGATTACAAGCAAGAAAGCACCAAAGAGTAGCGTATCCGGCGTTGGCAACAGCGTTGGAGGCAAGGATCTGGCTGCGACAGCAGCTTCGTCAGTCAAGAGCTCACGGGTGGAGAGGACTTCGTCACGGGAAGGCGACGGCGAGCTGTGGATCGTGGAACCGTCGATGGACGGCGTTCAGATGATGGGAGACGCGTTCGTTCGCAACATTCAGCCGTCGCTCGATGCGTCCATCCAGCGGATAGAAGAGCTGCGAAGCAATCAAAAGGTTCGTCGCCACTGCCTATGCGCTTGAGGGCTGCATTATACCTGCATGGGCTCTGCTGACGTCGCCATTGTGCTTGGTGAACGTGCAGCGCCTACTGCAACTGCTGGTGGACCAGAACGCGTCGGTCACGAACAACAAACAGATCGAGGATGTGGCGGTCGTGCTCGACAAGCTGCCGCACTACTTCACCAAGATCCAGATGATCCGCGCGACCATGACGGAAATCACGACCAGCGTCGACAAGATGAAGCGCCGCGCCGAGAACCTGCGCATCGACGCGCAGTCGCGTACGTCACGTGTTTCACTGGCTTGGTCTCTGGCGAGAGCGACTCTCAGCTCACTCTAACGTTGTGTCTCTCGCACCGGGAAACAACTGCAGACGCGCTCAAGAAGGAGAACAAGCGCGACGCGCAGAGCCAGTGGAACAAGCTGTACGCGGCCAAAAGCGCGGCGCCACCCAGCACATTGGGAGAGTCTTGAGTCAAAGGCCGAGCTGTAGTTGCTGGCGCTCTATTATAGCCGCTCTGCCGAGAGACAACGGTCGAGCAGCTCTGCCAGGCATCAACAAGTCGCCAAGTGCATCGCAACCAATCATACGCACTACCATCCCCACTGACACACGCTCGATCCATGCTGCTCCCGTTAAGTCGCAATATCTAAATCATTTTATTCAAAAGAAGGAAGGAGGCGGCGAGCGCACCAACCTGTTGCGCTCACGACCATGCCTCCTTGTCCAGCAGCATCGGCAGGGTCGCTCGGCTTCCTCCTTAGGGCTTACTGTATTTCAGGTACAGCGCGGCGATGGCGACGACGGCGGCGAGCACGGCGAAGAGCGGGCCGTTGTTGCCGCTGATATCCTGCCGGCCGCTGGCTGTCTTGGTCTTCCACTTGGGCTGCGCCGGGCCCGTGGCCGTGCCCTCCTTCTTGACGTCGCCCTTGATCTTGCCCACGACGTAGTCGTTGAGCTGCTTGCGCGCGTCGTTCGAGTGGCCGATGTCCTCGAACTCGTCGGTCGAGTCCTGGCCGGCCAGGTCCACGATGATTTCCGGGCCGCCCGGGTGGTCGTCCAGGAAAGCCGTCACGTCGTACACCTTGCGGATGCCGTCGTCCTTGACGATGATCCAGCAGTCCTCGACCGTGTTGTGCGCCGCCACCTCCTCGAGCGTGAACTCCTTGAGCTGCGGCTCGGCCGGCTTGCTTGTCTCGGGCTTCGCGGCGTCGGCCATGGTTGCTGGCAAGTGTTAGCGTGCTATGCGGTGCTGGGGGGGCGGGGGGAGCGAGCGATTCCGAGGGTGTGGACGCGCGGGAAGGCCTCCGACTCGAGCGCGCGCGCAGAAATGATGAAGTGGCTCAACGCGCACCGCCGGCGTCACTGTGGACCCCCAGCGGCTAAAACCTCGTTGACAAGGTTTTATATACTAAAACGATGTTGACCACATGGTTTTAGGGTGGAAACGAACCTAGTATAGTGTAAATGGGAAGATGGAGGAGGAAGTGACACGCTAAGATAGGGCGTTTTGATAGGCTGGCCAAACGCCGTACCCGTATGTGGACTGGGCGTTGCGGGTGCATGGACATGCTCGGAGGCCCCGTCGCCTTGAGGAACAACAGGAGGAGTATGAAGAAGAGGAACGTGTACGTATTGATGTCCAGGGCCTCGGTGGTGGAGTAAGCAGACGCGACCATCGGCGCGCGGTCATGTGCCTGACGTGTTCCACGAAGGGGTCGTGTGCAGTGCCTGGTGTGTAAATTTACACCCAGCCAGTCAATTTAGCACCGTCAGAATGGATTTCAGCACGTGTAACTTTATTTTTTGATTTTGTAAACTTGTCTACATACAATTTTCAAGTACAATGGAGTGGATTGGCGTGTGATTTACGGCACTTCATTCATAAAAAGAACGCTCGACTGACGTCACCGAATCATGATTACCGAGGTTATCAAAAGTGTTGGCACTCTCCAGCCCAAAAGTACGGTACAATGGGCATCAGTTGCAAGCATGCGAGTCCACGATGACTGTGCGCAATGGCGGCCACGGTCTCTGCTGTTGCCGCTGCTGCTCTTGGTCTTCTGCTTAAGCCTCTTCTCCCATTCATCCGTGCTAGGATACGTCAATGCCCCCTCTTCCTCACTCGTCGGTGCTCCGAACAGTACCGACGTCGACGGAGCCGATGCAACCGCTGCAAGTTCCCACGTGACGGCGGTCATCGTCGGCGCCACGGGCAACCTCGCGGCCAAGTACTTGTGGGTCGCGCTCTTCCGACTCGCGTTGCGCGCGTCGCTCACCAGGGGCGAGTCCTTCGCCTTCGTCGCGGGCGCGTCCGACCCGCCCGAGCGCGGTGCGCAGTGGCTCCGCGCCTTCTTCAACGACACCTTTGAGCGCCGAGTGTGCGGGGCGAACGGTGATGACGACGCTGCCGCTGATGAGCAAACGCGAGCCTGCAGCGGATTCTATCGCGATGTATTCATTCCCAGCGTGCGCTACATGCCACTGCGATCCGAGGCGCACTACCGCGACGTGGCGAAGCTGTTGAACGACCGGGCGACGGCGACAACCGAGGCCGGGCGCTTGGTGTACCTGGCCATCCCGCCCGACTACTTCTTGCAGGTGCGCCCAGTCGCATCAAACGCGCTAGCAACCTTTTGCATACTCCGTGACGCTAACGCTGCGTTGTATCTGTCTCCGATAGACGAGCGAGTTGATGAACCGGTTCCTGAGGATCCCCAGCAACGAATCCTCAATCGAGAGCGCTCCATTCCTGCGAGTGGTCATTGAAAAGCCCTTTGGCACGAGCGCCGAATCGGCGCAAGCACTCGCCGCTGGTCTCAAGTGGATTCTGAGGGTGAGCAGAGCGTACAATTCACTGCGTATTCGCTGTTATGGTGCGTCGATAACTGACGAGCTGTCCCTGCCCTTGATCCCAACCGTGTAAGGACGACGAGATCTACCTGATGGATCACTACGCTGGCAAACCTGGCGTGCGCGCGTGGAGGAGCTACCTTGAGCGCAACCGCGAGCTGCTACGTCCACTCTGGTCATCCCGCAGCATTCGTCACGTTCAGGTGCGAGCGTTCGCGTTTCGCTTCGTGTGGTATTGGAGACGAGCTTGACCTTATCGCGTTGCGCCCAGATTGAAATGACAGAGACCGAGACGCTCGAAGGACGCGTCCAGTACTTCCACTCGTACGTTTGACCTACCCAGCTATTATTACGGTGGCTTCTCGCTGATTCCCATCGGATTCCAACAGGACGGGCATCGTGCGGGACGTCATGGTGAATCACTTGCACCTGCTGCTGGGATTCACAATCGCACCATCAGCATCACCCAACGCATTGTCCCAGCTCAAGAAGCTCGAAGTCCTAGATCGCGACCTGCGTCTGGCCTTCACGAAGTCGCTGCGCTGGTCCGACGACACACTGCGCTCGTGGCAGTACGCCGAATACCGCGCACACTATGAGCGAGATACCAAGAGAGAAGAACTCGCCGTGGCATTCGATGAAATCCACACTCCGACGGCTGCACGAGTGACATTCACAAGTGATCTCTCCTTTTGGAACACCACGCTTTTCACGCTGGCAGCCGCTAAGGCCGCAGCGGAGCGTCAAGTCACCGTCAGGATCATATTCGCATCAACAGACAGTGATTCGGAGCTTCCACCACCATGTACGTTGACTGTGGTCATCCAGAGAGAACTCAATGCTCATGGCAGCCAGCGAATCGAGTGGTCGTGCAACTTGATTCCGCCCCAGACGCATCATCCACCGAGTGGATGGAAGTTCACCGACACGTCGAAACAGACAATGGCGCCACTCGATGCCGGAGATGCGGCTCATCGGTCGGAGCAGCAGCATCACGTATGGCAATTGGGCGACGAAGTCACTGCGTACGACTCCTTACTTTGGGACACCGCGATCGGGGACAAGTCCCATTTCGCCAACATCGACGAGGTCTTAGCAGCCTGGCAGCTCTGGACGCCCATCGCCGAGTCCGCCGAGGTGAAGTGGCCAGCTATTGCGACCAACAACGCAGCACAGAGTGCTGAACAGCGTACGTACCGATCGGGCACAACTCCGTGGGTAGATGACCTGCATGTTGATCGTCCCAGCGACTCCGGAACGCTCAAGACTTCACAGTCAGGTCATGCTGTCGATGAGCTGTGAGGCCATTATTTTCAGGGATCGACGCACTTCTGAATAGACTTCACACCATTTTTGAAGATGTTGTGCCAATGTTGTGCTCGCGTCGTAGAAGATGACCTCCAAACCATCGATGTTCGTCGTGAATGTTCTCTCGCGTTATGCCGCTGACGTCGGACTGCAACGTGCTGCATGCGGAATCGTTCCTATTCACAGCTGATTGTACCTCCAGGTCCAACTTCACTTCTCGACAATCCCCAGCCCGAGAAACCCGAGGCACCTCGCCTTCCAGTCGTACAACTTACTGCCAGTACCGCCGACAAAGCAAAAATCGGCGTCGATCATCTCGTCCAGGGCTCGGTACAGCGCATAGCCTCGCAGCGCCATCTCGGTGAAGGAGAACGGGGTAATGATGCTCTGGCGCTCGTACAAACTCGTTTTGCGCTCCTGGGCACTCTCAACAAGTCGCCAGAGACGCTCTGTATCGTCAAGGCCGTCCTCCATCGCCGATGATAAGTGCGCGAGTCGATCCCAAAGCAGGTCGTATATCTGGTGCAGCACTTCTAGGCTGATGGAAGCTACATCGTGAGCGAAGTTGCTCCTCTTGAGCTTCATCTGGGCGACGATTGCGACCAGGGCTTTCGCGATTGCCCTAGCATCACTGTTCCTGGGTGTTTCCGGCTCGTCGTGTGTATTGCCTCGCGCAAACTTCTCGACTACAGTGCTGATCTTGATCCTTTTTGTTGGCTCGTGCGCACACATTCGCGCCACCAGCCCCCATTGAGCATCCGTGCACAGCTGCGGACGCATAGGCAACTCCCGTCGCCGAACCACATACGTCTTGATCACTGCGTTCTCGAAGTCTCCGCACGGAAGTGATGGAGGAGGATACGGCGCGCCATCGTTCACCTCTATCTGCGTCAGCGCCACGACTCGCAACGCTTCCACGACGCACATTCCAAGAGCGTAGACATCAGATGCAAACGACAGTCGCGATGCACCGTGCTCGAGACACTCGGGCGCCACCTACTGCCACGCGCCGGAAAGCTGGCCGCCGCTTTCGCCGTTCCCTCCCTCCCCTTGTAGAACCGCGTCCGAGCTCAGATCGAAGTCCGTCACCTTCGCTTTCCCGTCGCTGCCTACCATGATGTTGTTGCACTTCAGGTCGCCGTGCACGATCCCTCAGGTTTGAAGGTATTGCACACCGAGCGCGACCTCATGCAGTTTTTGCCATAACTCATCCGAGTGCTTGCGCAGGTACTTGTCGAGTGACCCGTTGCTGGCGTACTTGCACGCGAAGAACGGGGTCCCAACGTGGCAGGCTCCGAAGAGACGGACAACGTGAGAGTGGCTCATACCAAACCAGACGCTCACTTCACGCTCGAACATGCCCCGCATCTTCTTGCGTTCCTCGACACCCTCATTCTTAGCGATAGTGCTCGCTCGGACAGACCATCACCAACTGCTTGCCGACGTCGTTGTCGACGTCATAGTCGATCAGGTTGACTCCGTGGTCGTGGCATCAAGGCTCTTGACCTGCTTCACGACCACTTCCGAGTCCAGCTATCGCGCGCGATACACATCTCCGAAGCCGCCTGCACCGAGACTCTTAGATTTGTCGACGACCACCTCGTACCACGAAATGAACCATGGCGGAGACGTCGTAACCGCATCGGATGTTGCTAGTTGAGGGAAGTCGTCGTACGCCTTCTGCATGACAGACAGTTGCTGCTCAGTATAGGCGGACGCATGGTTGTCAATCTCCACTTTGAGAAATGCCAGGAAAGCGATGCGATCTTCCTCCGTCTTCAACTCTTTCATGATCAAAAACGTCTGCGAGACCTCGGACATAAACATATCAAGCTGTTTCGAGCGCTGCTCGTCCCACCTCAGCTTCCGACTGTGATCGGCAGTTGTTGAATCGTCCAGGACTGCCCAAAAAGCGCTCATGCGACGAAAGAACGTGCTCATGTCGCTCGCGGTCGCTCGGGTCGAAGAGAGACGAAAGATACGGTTTTGGTTGGACCCAATATCCATGGCTCCGATGAAGTCGACCAGAAGTGCGCGGAAGTCCTCAAGCACCTTTTGTGGTCGCCTTGATCTTTGAAGGCACTTGTAGATCGCGTCAAGTTCGTTACTCGCGAGCCGCTGAAGACCGTCGAGATCTCTGCGATACAATCGTGTGCATCTGGCTCCGAAGACTAGTCAATTCGCCATTCATATACTCTTCAACCTTGATGAGCGGCTCGGATTCCGGTTGCGATGTCTGCTTCGTGCCCGACTCGTTCGCTGGCAATTCTTCCAAGATGCGAGTGACCGACGAAGTTGGCTCTCGTTTATGTGGGTCTCGACAACGCATTTTGGAAACCGCGAAATGGACATCTTCTGTGAGAGGTCCTGGAGACCACACGCAGAACTTGTCGTCGATGTTCCACCGCTCCTTGTCGAGCGTGCCCCCGCTGTCGGAATCGCGCGCCTAAGGAATCTGTCCTGTTATCACTTCCGCGATACACAGTCCGAGCAAGTAAACATCAGATGGAAATGAAGCAGCTTCATCCTTCAGCCGCTCCGGCGCTTGCCAACGCACCGAACCGAGCAACGGAGCTTGAGACGCTTGACCGCTCGCCGACACGCTCCGACCAAAGTTGTCCAGTTCCGCCAGACCGTCACTACCGACCAGGATGTTGCCCTACGGAGGTTCCCATGAACGATCCTGCGCTCATGCAAGTACGCAAGGCCAAGTGCCGCCTCATGCAGAAACTTCCACGGCGTGCGCTTCAAACCTGTGCGATCGCACGCTGCGAGGTACTCGACAATCGACCCATTGTTCGCGGACTCCTGGACGAAGAAATGGTGGCCAACATCGCACACACCGTACAGCTTGATGACATTCGGGTGGCGTAGCTGATGCCAGACCGTCACTTCGTTCACGAATGTCGTGACGGACGCGTCTGGTACAAACAGCTTGGCGACGGCATCCGCGTCCAACCACTTGGCTCAATACTCGGCACCGATAGCATCTGAGTCATCAAGGCTTAGTAGGTCGACCTCGAAAGGGGAGACGAACCAGCTCTTGGCAGAATGGTGCTCTACATCAGCAGGCGCTGAATAGCAAAGTGCTCGTTCTTGGCGGCGAAGAAGATCGCTGTTTGTCCATCTACAGTGGTCCTGTCACCATCTGCACCGGTGTCTACGAAATACTGGACGACCGACAACTTGCCGCTCTCCGCTGCGTGCATCAGTGTGCATCAGTGTGCATCAGTGCTGTCATGCCGTCGCGTTCAACAGTGTTGACGTCTGCACCGGCGCCTACGAGGCACCGCAAGACGTCTAGCTTGCCGCTCTCTGTAGTATGCATGATCGCCGCTCACCCGTTACTCTTGGCAGCATTCACGTCTGCGCCAGCGTCTACAAGACAACGCACGGTCTCCAACTCGCCGCCCTTTACTGCATGCATGACTGGCGTCATGCCAGCACTCGAGGTGGCATTCACATCGGCACCCGCTTCCACGAGAGACCGCACGATGCCAAGCTCGCCACTGCGCACAGCATACATGAGCGACGTCCATCCGTCGCTCTTTACTGCATCCACAGCCGCACCGGCGCCCACGAGGTACCGAACGACCTCCAGCCTGCCGTTCTCCGCCGCGAACATGAGCGGCGTCGTCCCGTCCCTCTTGGCGGTGTTCACGCCCGCTCCTGCGTCCACGAAATACCGCACGACAACTAGATTGCTGTTGGACGCGGGGTACATGAGCGACGTCATGCCGTCGTTCATGACAGCGTTCACGTCCGTGCCTGCATCTAGAAGACACCGGATGATGCCCAGTTCGCCATCCCAAGCCGCATACATGAGCGCCGTCATGCCGCGACCCGTGGTGGCGTTCACGTCTGCGCCGTCGCCCACAAGGCGTCGCACGATGCTCAGTTCGCCGCGCTCGGCCGCCGCCATCAGCGCAGTCTTCCCGTCTTTTAGTCGCCCGCCAACAGCGACCCCACTCGTCGCCGTCGCCAGTGCTACCGCTTCTTCCAGAGTTCCGACGTTCATCGTTTACGAACGTGATTTCCGAAATGGTAGAGCGGGTCCGTGATTCACTAGGCATCCTTACCTAGCGACTAGGCCTCTACTCCTTCGAATCAGAATTCCCAGTCCGATCTGATTATTGCGATCAACCATCAAGTGCAGTGTCGAGGAGCGGCATGGTGGTTATGCGGTCGGAGCCTTGTTGGGAACGGAGCGGATGTGACCGGCGGTAGTGACGATGGACTGCATTTGATCGTGTATCCCGGGACTGTCGGGTCGAGGGTCCAGGTTCAGCAAGCGCTTTATGGTGCAGCCCTATCTGTTCTGGAGCAGACGCGACCGCCAACCGACACCAACGCAAGTGAACGCCAACGCAAGCGACAGTCAGTGAACGACTGCTTTACACGATAGTAGCTTCACCCAATGACCGTCAGGACGGCTTCAGTGCTTGTTAAGACGGCGTACAGCGTACAGTGTACAGCTCGTCAAAAGTTGTTTTCGCCGAACTCGTGCGCGAGGTACAGCTCCGTGCGCGCGGGGCAGAGCACTTGCAGATCGTTGATGGAGCAGCTCCGCAGGGGCAACACCCAGTCCTCTGGCAGGACCAGCTGCTTGACGACGCCGTGCCTCCCCCTTCTTCGGTTGCCGTCCGTCTTCTCTTCATTGGGGACGTGTCTGCAGCCCACGCACTTGCTCCAGTACGCCGACGGGTCCGAGGCGAGCAGCTTGGCTCGGCGCTCTTCTCCGCCCTCGCCGGTCGGTGGCCACACGCCGTCGCTCTCGGCCAAGGCGAAGACGCTGACGTAGAAGCCGAAGCGCGTGTCCACAAGCCGCGCCAGCGCCGAGTCTCCGTGTGCTCCAAGCTCTCCGCTTGCATACAGCGCGCTGTCCGCCACGTTGAGCTCGTACCCCGACGGAACAGCCAGCCGGCCGGGTCCGGACTGAAGGAGCGTCCTGCCGGTCGAGAGGACGCCGACGTTCACGTGCGAGTCCCAGATCACGAGCGACTCGGCGCGGAACTGGCCCAGTAGCGCCCCGCTGTCCAGCCAGTACGCAACGTTCTCGGCCTCAAGCGCCGCCGATAGCTCGCGCAGCAGCGACGACAGCGTTGCCAGCCGCTGCTGCGCCGTGACGCACTCGCCGGGCAGCGCGAAGCGCGCGTCGCGGCCCGACAGCGGCAAGCAGTGGCGCAGACTCGCGACCGACGACGTCGCGGACGCCGCGCGCCGTGCGCTCGAGAGCGAGGACAGCGGCGGCATGCGCGACAGCAGCAGGCAGAAGGCTACCAGCTGCGCGCCAGCCACCAGCGTCGCCAACCGCAGCGCGCCCCACCGCCGAGTCACACTCGGCGCCGTCGTCGTCAGCATGTTCGTGCGCGAACTTCACCTCACTGTGATTTTTCACTTGGATCCAGTATTAGTAAAACTACTAATTTATGTTAAAATAGTATGATAATGTAGAATTTTAATATTGTTTTGATCAGTTAGAATATGAATCGTATAATTGTTTTATTGGGTTGATTTCAACACGTTATACAGTCCTGGCCAAAAGTAAATGAGGTCGCAATTTTTGTGCGAAAATCAGCCAATAGAAACTCTACGACGCTCAAAATCGGTCCAAATATTCCTCAAATCGTATTTGAGACGATAGCAATATTTTTTCCGCACTGGATTTGAGTAAGTGGTCAATCCAGAGTGGGGTCCAAAATCAGGGT
>JAASGW010000803.1:0-12029 GCA_023334395.1 Phytopythium sindhum | reverse complement strand
CGTACGTCGTGAAAAGGATATACTTTCCAGGAGGGGACTTGACAATCTTCGAGAAAAAGAAGCTGCACGTTTCCAACGTGGCAGCTACCGAGGTGCTGAAGGCGGAGCTCGAGAAGCTCATGACTGCAAGCGACAGCAGGTGCTGCTCTCCTCGACCGTCCGCTTCTGCAATGCCGCGCTTGGTGTTGGTGCTGAGCGATGTAGTGCGGTTTTGGACCAAGTCATCAACATCCTGCGCTGCAAGCTCGCGTCGCTCATGATGCAGTTTGCCAGCCCGATCCGCATCTTGAGGCTCGCAAGTGGTGGGACCGCGTACTTCGAGGAGTCAAGCGGCGTGTTTCGCGTATTGAGTACCCGCTCTTCGCTGGCCTCGCCCGTCCGTGTGGTCCTCCGCGGCGTCACCGCGGAACTTGATGAATGACTTGCATGCGACCTAACGTTGGCCACCACAGCGGGCGGAACGGAAGGATCGATACTCGAGTTCTGGCGAAAGCAGAAGAGTGCTGTCCGCTTTCAGTACTTGCCGAGAGTGGCGATGATCCTGTTAGCGCTCCCCACGTCGGCGGTGCAGATCGAAGGCGACCTCAAGGCTAGCGAATTGGAATCGCTGTCACTCCAAGCTAGTGCTCACGAAGCGACAACGTGCTCCTTCATCAAGAGCAACAGCGCATTTGTCGACGTGGAGACGTGCCCTGTACTGGGTAGCGAAGATGTTAGGGGTGTGAGCCCAGCTAGCAATTCCTTGTGCGTTGGCTCCAGCGAGGAGGAGGAGGAGCCTAACGCTGAGGATAGTGGAGAAGAGAGTGGGCTGCTCGAAGGCTCTGATGGGTGCAGCAATGGGTAATAATAGAAACTACGACGTTCGTCTTTGCCTCAATCACGCTCTACTCCTCCAAGGCGAACTTGGTATTTGCAGCTCAACGAGATAATGTAATGCTTAAGCTGATGCAGGCAGCGGTGCGTAAATTGACCAAGGACAGCCCAAGCGGCAATAGAGAGACGAGCACACAAGTATGGCAATGTTGCTCTGGTTTAGTGTCCAATGAAGTCAACCACCTGGCTTTGTTTTCTCAACACGCGCGAGCGGAGCAGTCGAGTCTCAAACGAGGTGGCCCTTTATAGCAGGCGCAGCCCGTGCCTGCTATAAGGGGCGTCTGGATGTGGTCCGGCATCTCGTCTCCGTCACGGACGGGCTCTATCCGTCCGTCCCTCGCCGTGAAGTGCTCGCGCGCTCACCTTGCATTTCGATAAGTGAAAGCGATCTTTCTGAATAGACAAAGTGAACGGCGAAGGCAACGAATGTTATTGGTTTTATGCTGCAGCCGTCATGCGGTGCTCAGTGAGCTCACGCTGCTTAAACCCATCTCGGAACTTGCGCTTGATGATAAATGCAATAGCCATTCGCTTTGAGCTCCCAGTCCTTGCGACACTGGCAACCCGTGTTCTTGGCGATACCTTGACAACGCTGAGTGTACGGCTGAAATGTCGAGCCTAGAGGTTCTTGGACGCGGGGCCCTTGAAAGTCGTGGTAACGGCATAAGGCGTTAACGTTGAGACCCCAATCAATTCGACAACGCTCTCGAGTGTCGCGGATGCCTTGGCATTGAGGATGACAGCTCCACACGCATAGTGGAGTTCCATACTGTATCCCGTACTGCGTACAATACTGGATCCCGCGCTGCGTCTCGTATACCGACATGATTGCTCGAGGCTTGGTCGCTGAGCCTGGTCGCTGGGCTTGGTTGTTGTCTGGATCCTGCGAATTTGAAAGTGAGACAACCCATTCGCTGCCGATATCTTTTTTTCCTGGCTGTTCTGAGTACGGCTTCGGTATTTGAACGTTCGGCGCTTCTTCGGCGATAGATCCTGAGGCGGCGCCATTCTGGATCCCAGCACTTCCCGGCAATACTGTACCGATCAACAGATATCTCATCATCTGCTCACCAATACGCGTTGGAATGAACTCTTCGTGCCAATGTGGACAGCCTGGATTGGGAAGAGCTACGCGGGTCCTGCTGCGCTGAGCGTGGCATCGGAGCACCCGGAACGCCCATCGACGTGCTCTGTTAAAACTCGTTAACAATTCTCTCGAGAATCGTCTTGGCGATAACCTCGATGACGATGACGACGACCCGGAACACGCTATTGACTCAGCCTGGCGCGATTGAGTTGCTGCAACGAAACCTCTTCATGTTTGAACCCTGCAGCCGTTCACAAGCTCGAGGTCAACCCATCCAAGATCGATTGGAGGAATTAGCTGCTCGAAGCCAACAAGGGAAGAACGGCTCTTCATTAGCCACCAGCCTTATGACAGGAAGTATCGTACCAGGTGTAGCTGCTGCGTCGATGCATCAGGGGTGTCAGGCTTCATAATTGCGACGCTGTTCGTGGCAATCATCGTGCTCGTGGTCATCGCCAGCGAAACAGCAAGCGATTGCAGACAGCGAGAGAGACGCTAAGGATGAACCGCAGTGGGTCCTCGCCCTCGGCGCCTTATCTAGCCACAATCGGTAAGAGATTGAGCTCGTTCTGAGTACTGAGTACTGTTGCCCTCGCGACTATCCGTTGGTGACGACCACTGAATGACCGGCGCAGCCAAGAGCTTCGACGCGCTGGCATTGTCGGTGGTCAAGCGGCTGCACGCGGTGCTGCACGCCAAGGAGCCGCTGACCAAGGCGCCGCAACTCTGGCACGCCGTCTGTCTCGAGGATTTCGTGTACCAGCACGTGAACGAGGCCGTGGGTCACAAGAAGACGCACGACTTTCCGCGTCGAGACCCAGCGCTCGTCCAGAATTACTTGGCGCTGGCGGAGGACCTGGCCGCGTTCCTGGGCAAGAAACGCGATGCCAAGTTCTGGAAGTCGCTCGCCAAGCGCCAGCGGCCCAGCAAGATGAAGAGCGTCTTCCACGAGTACCTAGAGGAGCGCGGCGTCGTCATCGCCAAGGGGTAGACCAGAGAGCACGAGTGAGAGATCAGAGGTGAATATATGTGGGTTTGCGCTTATCACAAGTCGCTTGGGGCGCTGTCGTCCTTGATGTCGACGGGCGTCTCGACCGCTGGGGCCACGTGGAGGATGGCATCGGTCAGTGGACGCGGCACGCGAGGGGTCTGCACCCCGTTGACGTCCTTCTGGAGGAGGAACACGCGGCGGAAGGGTGTGAAGACGCTCTTGTAGAGCTCGAAGTGCCGGAAGTACGTGTGCGTGACGAAGTCCACGACCGCGGCCGCCTGCTCCGGCGAGAAGACCATCACACTGCCAGAGCTCACAGTCAGCACAGTGGTCTACAAGGCCACACAACTCCATGGCGTACCTCTTGGGCGAGCGGTCGACACTGTGCGTGAGCAGCAGCGACTCGAAGCGCGCATAGCTGTCGCGCAGGGAGGTGGTGCTGCCGGCGGCCAGATCGCGCTCCATGAGTGAGTAGTGGATGCCAAGCAGCGCCGACGTCTGCGCGGCCGAGAAGAGCTGCTCCCTGCAGAACGTAAAGCAGTCACCGTAGCAAGCGGGACCATCGACGGGTGCTCGACGGAGATGCACACGCAGGGAGATTGAGGTAGGAGTAGTGGGGAGGATATGAGTACGCGTGGAAGTACAGGTCCAGAAGGAAGCCCTCGCTCTCAGCGTCCTTCGCCAGGTCGCGGCCCCCGAAGATCTCGCCCAGCGCCCTGCTTAATAGAGAAATCAGACTGGGTGCAGGCAGTTGGTGGAGAAGGAGCAGGCGACCGACCGCTTGCAGCCGGCGACCGAGAAGCAGGCGCCCAGGCGCTCCAGCTCCTTCTCCGTCGCGTACTTGAACACGATGGTGTCCATCTGTAGCGCCAGCCACCACACACACGCATGAGGCAAAGAGTAGAGCGCGTCGGTGGCGTTAGGTGGCCCATCGGAGGTGCAGGAGAGCGACGGAGCGCACCATCAGGGGCGTCGGGGGCGGAAGTGGAGCCAAAATGACGCGGCGCTTCAATGTGGGCCGTCACTCTGACGGGATGCGATCTTCATTCTGCTCTGGATCCTGAAAATCCAGAGCACTCGCGTAACGTTTTATCGCGTAACGTTACGCTCTTTCCGTCCACGACGGTACTGGCCCTCAATTCCCAGAGCATCCCTCCCGTTCCCCTGTCAAACTCGATACCGTTTATTAGAAGAAAGGACCGGCGAGCAGAAAGTGAGCGGGATTGGGGGTGCTGGCTCTTTTTTCTACCAATCAGATCATTCCCCCCTCACTCTCCCCCCGACGGCAGAGGTCGGCCCCGCTCTTCTCTAACTCCAAGTGCGCGCCCTACCCGGCGCTCTATTCTAACTCCAAGTGATCGCCCCACCTGGCGCTCTACTCTGAGTCCAAGTGCGCGCCCCACCTGGCACCGACGCTGACGCCAAACGCCTCGGTGGCAAGTGCGGACAAGCAGGGGGAAACGCGCGCCCTTCTTCTTATCCCCGCCCTACCGCCCTACCTGCGCGCCCTACCCGACATCCTCGCGGCCTGACGCCCCCACCAGCGAGAAAGGACGGTCAGTCGAGAGAATCAGCGCTGACAAGCATGGAGGCGGACGCGCAAGTGCCGCCGCCAGCGGCGGTGATGGAAACGCCCGCCAAGGCGCCGCTCGCACTGGAGGACGCGCCCGAGCTCGTCGGCCAGCCCGTGGCGCTCCAGGCGCCTGCTGCCGGCAACCAGCTCTCCACTGAGCAGGAGAACGAGACAGAGGAGGAGGTGGAGAAGGAGACGCCGGCGGAGAAGGAGACGCCGGCGGAAGGTGAGGTGAGTGTGGCGATCGACGAGGCGGCGCCGGAGCCGGACGACGACGACGATGACGACGATGACGATGACGATGACGATTTCCAGGACCCGATCACGGGCGACTACCTGGAGGAGGAGGAGGGGGAGAGGGAGGGCGCGCCGGCGCTGCTGCTGCCGGCGACGGTGCCGCCGACGCTGAGCTTCTCGGTGAACGAGATGGAGGTGGTGACGAACCGCGGCGGGCGCTCGGGCAGCCTGTCGCGCTTCCTGGACGACGCCGACTCGTTCCGGCGGCGATCGCTGCCGTCGTACCCGGACGAGCTGGGCATCCCGGGCCACGGGCGCAAGAAGATGACGCTGGAGGCGTTCCTGGACATGGCCATCGACCCGGTGCTGGAGATCCTGGAGGACACGGACTCGGACATCCGCCTGTGGCTCACGCAGCCCGAGACGGTCAAGGATGTGCTGGCCGAGTTCGTGACGCCGCCCGTGCTCAGCGGCGAGCCGCACGAGGAGTACGGCTACTACAAGAAGCACTTCCTCTGCTCGGAGATCATCATGAAGCTGTACACGGGCGAGGAGGACCTGTACGAGTCCTTCTCGTCGGACTCGTCCTCGGGGTCCACGGCCACCACCGCGGTCTTCGGCTGCCAGGAGGACGCCGACATCGAGAAATGGGCGCTGCTCTACTCGGTCTTCGACAACCCCAAGCCGCTGGACGAGATGCAGCTGCTCTTCTTCAGCAAGGCGCTCGTGCGCCTGCACGACGGCTTCTGTCTCGAGGAGGGCTACGTGGCTAACGTGCTCAAGCCCTTCCTGCCGCGCGTCGTGCCGCACCTGTACTCGAACACGATCAAGTACATGCTCACGCTCATCCTGCAGAGCTACGAGAGCGTGCACCCCATCACGGGCCGCAACGACGCCATGGAGATCGCCGCGCCGCTGCTCGCGCACGCTACGCGCGTGGCCGACAAGGAGGACGAGATGACGCCCGAGAGCTTCGCGCTTGTCGAAAACACGTCCAACCTGCTCGTCGACATGCTGCAGGCCAACCAGGCCGACCGCCTCGGCGCCTTCTGCCGCCGAGAAGGGGGTGTGTACCTGAGTAAGTACTTCGTGCGCGACCAGTTCGGCACCATCCGCGGCTTCGAGTCCATGACGCACGGCTACCACAACTTCCTGCAGTACATGCTGCTTGAGGAGCTGGCCAAGCGCCCCGAGATCGTCGACGAGCTTTTTGCCAACGCCGTGCACGAGCTTGCGACCACTCGCGCACGCGCGCAGAAGGAGGCCGCCAGCGGTGAGTGCGCTGTCTCTTCATGATAATGAGAGTGTTGTTGTCTAATGTGTGAACTTGATGGATCGACAGCGCTGAACGTGCACATCACGACCGAGTTACTGGTGCTCTGCGCTAAGCTATACACAGAGGACAGCGACGGGGACGCGAGCGATGAGGACAGCGACAACCAGCGCGAGCACGACAAGCGCCGCTCGTCCTCCTCGGCCTTCGCGTCCTCGTACTCGAGCTTCGACCAGTTCCCCACGTCGCCGCGCGAGTCGTCCACCGAGACGTCCATGTACAACCTGGCGGCGCTGGCCCGCGGCCGCGCGCTGTGGTCGCACGTCCGCGAGGTGGCGCAGCGCACGGCGCCCGAGTTTGTCGAGCAGCTGGACAAGGGACTGCCCTCGTCGATCGAGATCTCGCTCGCCAAGTACCTGAACGCGCTCGTGACGCTGCACGATCGCCAAGTGGACGCCCAGCTACACAAGGCTGCGCTCATCCCGACGTACTTCAACATCTTCAAGAAGCGGTCGACGTTCGACATGCTGCTGATCCACGTGGTGCCCGCCATTTCGTTCGTGATCCGCGACGCCGACGCGACGCGCTCGGCGGACTGCCCGCTCACCGCTGACTTGTTCGCCGACAACGAGAGCATCTTGGACGTGCTGCTGCTGGCCAAGACAGAGATCCCGGCGCTCGACATCTACGCGGCCATCCTGCACGACGTGATGGACGAGGTGTTCTCGGTGCAGACGCCGTCGGCCAACAACCTGCGCGTGCTCGAGCACTGCAAGGTCAGCGCGTCGTGGCAGCAGCTTCTCAAGATCACGGGCGCCACCCAGAGCGAGACGTCATCCTCGTCCGAGCGAGGATCGGACGAGCGCAGCAGCTCGCTCAAGGAGCGCGTGTCGTCGGCTGTGGTCACGGAGGAAGAGGCCGAGCAGGAGGAAGAACCGGTCGAGGAGAACCAGGAGAAGAGCGACATCGCTGTCGCGCAGGATGACAACCAGAAGGAGGACAAGAAGGAGGAGGAGGCGGGAGTCGCCGCTCCGGCCCCTGCTGCGCCTGTTGAAGTCGTCACTGCCGAAACTACCGAGACCGTTGAAGTTGTCGCGGAGCCGGTGGCTAATAAGCCTGCTGCGGCTGACGACGAGGACGAAGACGAGACTGACAAGCCGCGCTCTTCGTCGGTGGGCGTGGACAACCAGCTGGAAATTCCAGCGGACGAGGAGCCTGCCAAGGAGGAGGCTGGTCGCCCCAGCGCCGGTCGCACCAGCCGCTTCAGTCGCGTCAGCTCCTTTAGATCCGACAAGGATGACTCCAAGCGCGGGTCTACGCACGAGAAGGCGGCGGCCAAGTCAGAGGCGGACGAGCACTCCGACAGCGACACGATTCGCAAGTCGACGCACTACCTGAAGCAGGTGCTGCAGTCGCCTGTGTTCAAGACTCCGATGCGCCTGGGCGGTGTGATGAAAGCGCCGTCGCCGCAGACCCAGGCTGCGTCCTCGTCTGGCGACCAGCAGTCCGCTTCGTCGTCGTCGGCGCACACGACGACGCGCAACTCGTTCGGCTGGAACAGCATGTTCAAGAAGCTGCGCAAGTCGCTGGTCACGAGCCACACGGAGAAGCCCGAAAACAAGAAGCTGCTGGCGCTAAGCAACGAGCCGTTCGCGGGCGCATCGGCGTCTGCGGGCTCAGCAGCGGCCGGTCCCCCGGTTGCACCGCGGCTGACGGACGTGCTGGTCGTTGACACTTCCAAGGGCGAGGACGTGACGACGTTCGTGCACCGCGACGGTGGCGTCGTCGTCACGGACGTGCCGCTCCTGACCACCAAGCACACGAACGTGGCGACCACGAACGGCATGAACGTGCTCACGGCGGGCTACATGTACAAGAGCAAGCTGCCGGAGACGGGTCAGCGGCACCTGTGGGAGCGGTATTACTTCGTGCTCAACCGCGCGGACGGGTCGCTGAGCTACTACATCAGCGAAACGCACGCCAAGGACCGGACATTCGTGCGCGGGACGTCGCGGCCGCTGAGCGTATCGGAGGGCATCCCGGTGCACGTGGCGAGCGGCCAGCGCAGTGTTTACGGCTTCCAGATCAACACGCAGGGCCACGGCTGCTTCATGGTGCTCGTGGACTCGATCGACACGCGGCTCACGTGGCTGACGGAGATCGTCGCGTGCGTCTCGGCGTCCACGCAGCAGCAGCAGCAGCGCCTGTCGCTTCTCGGGTCGGGCAGCGAGCACAGCGAGCCCGTGAGCGGCGGCCGCCACTCGCTCACGGGCGCGCCGGCCAAGCTGAGCAAGCAGGAGCTGAAGGAGCTGGTGGTGGACTTCTACAAAAACCTGTTCGGGCCGAATCTCAAGTTCTCGTCGCCCATGGACGCGCCGGCATCGTTCTGGATGGAGGAGAAGATCGACCCCGTGAGCGAGGCATGCGTGCTGCGGTCCAACCTGCCCGACTGCGTGCCCTACTGGGGTGAGTTCCACGGGTACAAGCGGCTGTGCGACTACTGGAAGACGCGCGACGAGACGGTCGAGCGCAGCAGCGGCCGCGTGCTGCGCGTGGTGGTGGACGAGGACGAGGCCACGGCCGTGGTGCTCACATCGACGACGTACCGCATCCTTCGCAACAGCGAGATCGTAACGGAGGAGTCGTGCGACATCGTCAACGTGACCAACGGCGCCATCTCGAGCATTCACTGCACGTTCGACTCGCACCGCGTCGCCCAGGCCTTCAAGAAGTGAGTCGTTGTCTAGATGCGGTGTGCTCTGTGGTCCATCTTCTAACGTGTCTTGACTGTTCATGACTCAGGGAGGGAGTGAGCGCGTCGTAGAGGCCGGAGACGCGCTGGAGGAGAGCGAGTGGGTGGGCGGGCGGGAGGGGCCGCTCTCGTAGACGTTAGACGGTGGGGCCGCGCCGATCCGGGCGTCGAAGGACACCCGCTGCCCGCCACTATGAGCCCACCGCCGCCCGTGACGCCCACTGGACCGCCTCGATAGGTGTGCTGTGTATATATGTGTCGCTGGCGGGCTGGTTTGTCTGTGCAGGAGCCTGAGGACGACGAGTGAGGCGGCCGGCGCGTGTTAGACGAAGAAGAAGACGAAGCAGGAAGCGAAACGAGTGCGTCGCGAGATGTTAAGTTTTGGATTTATGATGCCATTTGCCCGTTGCGTCCCGCCCCAGTCGCGTTGCGTCACCCGTCGAGCGTCATGACGTTGGCGCCGCCCACGTCGAACTGCGCGATGTCTGCATGCCCGTCGAACAGGTCGCGGCCCAGCGCGCCCATGGCCCCGCCCAGCCCTCCGCCGCTGCCCATGGCCCCGTTGATGCCGCCGCCCGCGCCCACGCCAGCCCCGCCGCCGCCGCTGGGGGCCGTCGCGAGGCGCATCTTGCAGCTGAGCAGCTTGGCCAAGTGCTCGAACATGTCTCGCTGCTGCGCGCGGTCGCCGGCGCTGGCCTTGAGCGCCTTCTGCTGCTTGCGCAGCTCCTTGGTGAGCGACTCCTGCTGCGCCACCTTGTGCTTGTACAGCTCCTGGAAGCTGCGAATGTCGCGCAGCAGCCGCTTGCCGCCTGCCCCCGCCTCGAACTCGACCTCCTGCGCTACCTTGTCGGCCCGCGCGCGCTCGATCTCGAGCTGGCAGTGCAGCAGGTGGAACTGGGACTCCTCGCGCAGGCAGTCGTCCTGGAAGGCGGCGCACTCCTGCTCGAGCTTGAGCCGCTCGGCCTCGAGCCCGACCGCCGTGGCGTCGTATTGCGTCTTCTTGTCCAGGTACACCTGCTCCGTCTCCTGATACCTCTGGCGCACGGCGCGCAGCTCCTTGATCTGCGGCGCGAGCTGGTTCTTGCGCTCCTTGAGCGTCTGGTTGAGGTCCGTCACGACGCGCGAGATCTCCTCGAGCGTCTCGCCCTTGAGCTGGTTGACCTGCGCGTTCATGGCCGAGACGGCGTCCAGCTTGTCGTGCGTCTCGAGGAAGCCCGCGACGCCCCGCTTGGCCTCCAGGTCCTTGAGGAAGCCCTCCAGATCGGCGCTCCTGCTCTTGAGCAGCTGCTCCGTGCGGTGCAGCACCACGCTCTCAGCCGCCAGCTCGGCCAGCTCGGCCTTGACCTTCTTGTACTGCGCCGTCTTATTGCGCAGCATGTTGGAGTACTGCTTGAACTCCTCCCGCGACATGGCGCCGCCACCACTGGCGCCCGCTACGCGCGACAGCTCGGCCAGCTTGGCCTCGACGGCCTCGATCTGCCGCTGTACGGCGCTCTTCTCCTGCTGCAGGCGCTCGGCCTCCTCCTCCTTCTCGGCCAGCTTCTTCGCCTGCACGCTCGCGTGCTGCCGGAAGATGGCCAGCTTGTCGTCGCCCCCGTTGGCCCCGTTCGCGCGCTGCGCCTCGGCCACCTGCGCCTGGAACTGCTGGATGGACGCCCGCAGCTGCGCGATTTCGTCCTCCATGTCGGCGATGTCGTGCTCCGTCTTGGGCGGCTCAGCCAGCGCCTTGTCGATGCGCTGCAGGTTCTCCTGCTGTGCGCGGAACTCCTGCGGGAACTTGTGCAGCAGCAGCTCCTGGTTGCGCGCCACCTGGTTCTGCAGGTGCTCGAAGAGCTGGTCGGGCGATGTGTCGGAGCGCAGCGCGCCGCGCAGCTCGAGCAGCCGCGCCTCGCTCTCCCTCGCGCGCTTCTCGACCAGCGAGAGCGCCAGCATCTGGTCGCGCTTGCGCTCGGCCAGCTTGGCCTGCTCCTCCTGCCCCTTGCGCAGCGCGCTGGTGGCCTCGAGCACGTCCTTGAAGCCGCTCTCGCCCGCCGTCTTCTTCTTGAGCGCCGCGATCTTCTCGACTAGCTGCGCCGCCTCCTCCTCCATCTGCGAGATCTCCTTGCGCAGCTCGCCCGGCCGCGATTTGCTCGCGCGCAGCGCGTCCACCTCCTTGTGCACGGCCTTGAACTGCTCCTGCAGCTGCCTGTGGTGCTCGTACATGGCCAGTAGGCTCTCATTGCCGAAGTACTCCTGCGGCACGTTGAGCGGCGCCAGGAAGCGCCCCAGGTACGCGCGCTTCTTGTGCGTCGGCAGGCTCTTGAGCGCCCAGTGCAGGATGGCGTACACCACCTGCCGGTCGCCCAGCATGAGCGCGTCGCGGAAGCCCTCCAGATCGCGTGGCAGCGGGAATTTGAGCAACTGCAGGAACTCGAGGTAGCGCATGGCGCGCGCCTCGTCCGCCTCGCGCCGCAGGTCCACCGCGTGCTTGCTCGGGTCCATCTCGGCCAGCACGTCGTTGAGCACCTGAAGCAGCTCGAAGTTGCTCTTCTCGTCGAACGCCACCAGCGTCAGCCCCAGCCGGAACGGCTCCTTGTTGAGCTGCTCCACGATCAGCTGCAACTCGCTCATGGTCGACGGTGGGGCGGTGGAGCTACGTGTGTGTGTGTGTGTGTGTGTGTGTCGATGTATGGGGTGTGGTGAAGCAGGGCGTCTCTGCTCGTGTTGGGGTGGAGGGAGATCCGCAAGTGCAGGCACGGAGAGAGAGAAGGAGAGGATCGGGAGGGGCCGCGCCTCTTCACGACCGAAACAGTCCATTGGGTCGAGAGAGAGCGCTTACAATAGACCGAGCGATGCCAGGGAGACTCTGATGGACGCTGTGAGTGAGTGAGGATCCGCATTGAGAGAGTACTTTGATGCAGCAGGAGATGGTGTTCGGGGTCGAGGCGAAGAGTGCAACGTTCAAGAGTGACGATCACGAAAGTTGCCTTTTGCAAGAGTGACGGTCACCAACACCGAGAAGATCAAACCAGTCACGCATCCCAATCCATTGCAGCACAAACGTTACCTCCTGTCGAGTCTACTCACCTCATCTGCTCCTGCTAGTACTCCTTCAGTTCGACGACCTGCTGTCGCTTGCAGTCATGAGCTTCTCGAGCTCCGCCTTCAGCACCTCGGTAGCTGCCACGTTGGAAACGTGCAGCTTCTTTTTCTCGAAGATTGTCAAGTCCCCTCCTGGAAAGTATATCCTTTTCACGACGTACG
>JAASGW010000802.1:0-12030 GCA_023334395.1 Phytopythium sindhum | reverse complement strand
GCCAAACCTCGAGCGACTCACACACACCCTCTATTTTCACGATTTCCGCCACGCAAGAACAAGCAACGCCAAGACCAAGGCGACGCGACAATGGCCAACCTAACAGACAAGGAACGCAGGGACATCATCGACGAGCTTCTGGAACGCAGTGTGGACGGCATGCTGTCTCAAGGAGCTCTTTCAGAGGTCGCGAAGAAGTGTGGACGTGGTCGTTCAACTATGACGCACCTGTGGCGCACGTACCGCCAGGCGAGAGCCGATGGAGACACCAAAGATGCATGAAAGAGCAAGAACAAGAAAAACAGCGGAAGAAAGCGCGTGGATCGCGATGAGGTGCGCGCTAAGTTGGCAGCGGTCCCAGTCGAGGATCGACAAGACATTCGCCACACTGCACTGTCGGCCGGGATCTCGCGCTACATGGTGGCTGCTCTGCTTCGTGAGGGCCTGCTTAAGCGGTGATCCGGCCGAATTAAGCCGTCGCTGGCGCCTACAAACAAGTTGTGGCGCTTGGAGTTCGCACTGTCCTACATTGGTGAGTCGTCGCTCACGTTCGACCCCATGATCGACGTGGTGCACGTGGACGAGAAATGGTCCAACGCGGACAAGAACAAGCGAAGCTACCTGATGCTTGACGGCGAGACCACTCCACAGCGTAGCCACCAGAGCAAGCGCTTCATCCCCAAGACCATGTTCCTTGCAGCAGTGGCTCGGCCGAGGTAAGTTTGTGTCAGACCTGCCTATTTTGATATGCTACCACATCATATTACCTTTGACATTCTATGATTATTTGAAATAGGCACGACCCTCGCTGGAACGCGATATGGAATGGGAAGCTCGGCATCTGGGCCTTCATCGAGGAGTATGTTGCTCAGCGCAACAGCGCTTATCGACCGAAGGGTATTGTGTGCGTCCGCAATGTCGAGGTGATCAACCGATCGGTCTACAAGGACTACCTTTTGAAGTTTCTGCTTCCGGCGATCAAGAGAGTGGCCACGAAAGGATCGCAATCGACTGATCGTCGTCCAACAAGACAGCGCGAAGCCGCACGTCTCGCCGGACGGCCCTGACATCGTCGCCTGTGGTACAGAGGGCGGCTGGAATATTTGGCTGGTGTTTTAGCCGCCGAACTCCCCTGACATGAATGTGTTGGACTTGGGTCTTTTTGCCTCTCACAATCGCTACAGTACTGAAAGAAGATGCGTACAATCGAGGATATCGTGGTCGCTGTCGTCGAGGTGTTCTCCGAGATGTCAAGCGAGGCACTAGAGAACATATTCTTGTCTCTTCAAGACTGTGTGCGGTGCATTCTACAAGCGGGTGGCGGCAACGACTATGCCCTGCCTCACATGGGCAAGACCAAGTTGCGCTCTGCTGGCTTGCTTCCAGACTCATTGTCATGCGACAAAGCAGTGTATGGCAAGGCAGTGGCCGATCTCCGAGATGCAGAACGAGCCAGTGCCTTAAGGCTTATGCGGTAGTGTCTGCCAAAATTAAAACCCACTCAACATGATATTTTGGGTTTTTCGAAACTGAACGGTCACTCCGAACCTATGAAGCTTTCATAATGACTTGTTGCAATCATTTTCAGACAGAGGAAGTACCTGTTATATTAATACGCGATAATTAATATTATACTCATACCTGGAGTAACAAAAGGGAGCATGAACTCGAGCCTTTACATCATGTTGTCGGGGCGGAGGAGCGGCCTGATGCGGGTGCTCGAGCAGTGGGTCTCGTTGCCGACAAGCATATCCGCGAACAATGACTTCGGCATGCCGATGCGCGCCGCGGTCGAGCGAATGGCCTGGCGCAGCCGCGACGGAACCTTTTCCATTGCTGCCTTGGCATCGGCAAGCACGTACTTGGGCTGCGCGCCAGAGCGGCCTTGCCTGCCACGGATTGCATTAGATTATTCTAAAGCTGACTTGCAGTATTGCAGTGTAGCTGGAAATGCGCTACCGCATTTGAAATACTGCCTGACGGCAACCTTCTGTAATGGGCTCTAATGCCTATTACATGGCGCAATCCAATTACGGGTTAGTGTGCACCACACTAATCCTCATGGATCGCCGGGTGTCATAAACATGATGCCTGATTCATGTTTACACACCAACACTCACGGTAGTGATCAATGATTACGACCGCATGGATTGTTCTCAAACATTTTCGAGTGTTCTCTGCATGCACACGTGTCTTTGTGCATGATGATGGTTCCTGTTGGGAAACTATCTGGTGACGAGGCCGACGTGTCATTGTGGGTATTCGTTGTTGATATCAGCCAGTCACAACATGCCACGTGGCGGGAAGGTTCCATGAAGAAGAACCTCACATTGAAGTTCAAGTTGGAGAATGTTCTCCTGGTCCAAACCTCAAGTTCAACCTGATTCAACCCAAGGTTTTATATTGCATTTGTAGGTTGACTGCATTTAACCCCATAGGACTCTAGTGGTTTTATGTTTGTAGGATTCAGGAACCATAAGCTCATTTCAATTCAGTTGCACATTTTCCGCGTTCGACTCAAGTCTCCTCTTCCTCCTTCCCTCCAAGTCGGGAATCAAGTCTTCCTCTCTCTGCACAAGCGTGCGTGCTGTGTTTTGGAAACTGTCGTGGACAGCGCCCCATTACACCTTCCGTTGTGCAGGCGGTCGCAGAGGAAGCGGTAGACCTCCAGTCGCACGTCCTCCGGAACGACCTTCTTCTTCCCCATGGCGCGCGAAAGTTTTGGCGCGAAGCACGCACTACCTAAAATAAAAGCCGATTTGATTGGTCAATTTTATTATTTTCTAACTAATCGAATTCGTTTCTGTCTGTTTTTATTCAATAAAAAAATTCTATATAATGCTCTCGGACAGTCAGAATGATTGTTGCACAGAATGCTCTCGGACGGATGGGTGCAATGGACACATGAAACCAATCAGCTCGTCGAGAGCAGTATTTTTAACCAATCGGCTCTCGCATTGATGCAATTTTTTTTGACAAAACCCACTAATCAAATGTTGGCTGGGGCAATTAATTCAATACGGAGGGAGTACAGTGATCTGCCTGAATATGCAACGGCTCATCTTCAACGCTCTCGCAAAAACTGTGCAGAATCGGATATCGCGATGATGGGCAAAGGTACTGAATTTGACTGAACAGCAATCAGCTAACTGTCACTGATTATCACCCATCAGGCGATCGATTGGCCAATCGTTTCAATAAAACCTTAAAAAAATTGCTAAACTATTTGAAAAAGTCGGGAGGTGTTGCGAAAGGCAACGAATGCAGGGCGGTCATGATTCGTGCAGGTGCAGCTTTCATTATCTTCGCTATTCTTCAATTTTCACCAGCCTGCCAACATCCCAGTCCGATATGCAAATGCTGACTGAGCACACCAAGCGAATCCGCCTCACGTTCGACTAGAAAAAGGCCATCGTGAGGAAGTCCAAGTCTACATCTACCCTGACCTACAATAAGCTGGCGGAGTGGGTGGTAGCCCAGTTCGAGCTGCTCGCGAAGCCCAACAAGTCCACGATCGGCCGCATCCTCCGCGACGGCGATGCTCTGCTGCTCTCTCCGACGGAGGTGGGGGATCGCCATAAGCGAATCCCGGCCCGCTTTCTCGACCTCGACCAGCGCGTCGTGGAGCTAATCATACTGGCCGAGTTGGAGAACACGTCGCTCACGGGGGACATGATCATCCACGAGGCGACGCAGCTCGCCGAGAAGATGCGGCTCCCGCGCCAGCAGTGGCCGAAGTTCGGCCCGTCGTGGCTTCGCCGCTTGCAGGAGCGCTATGGCTTCCGTTGGCGGCGGGTATACGGTGAGTCGGACTCGGCGGACATGGATGAAGCTCAAGAGGAGCTGGTCAGGCTCAAGCGCATCATCGCTTGCTACACGCCCGACAACGTGTTCGACATGGATGAGACTGCATTTTTTTACCAAGCAGTGCCGCGCGGGTCGATCTGCAAGGACGCAGCGCCCGTCCTCAAGCAGAGCAAGGCTCGTGTGACGATGGCCGTCTGTGCCAGCGCGAGCGGGACCGAGAAGCTCCCGCTGTTGTTCCTGGGTACGGCGGCGAAGCCTTGCTGGTTCTCGCGCAAGCCCGCCAACTTACAGTACCTCGCCATCACCAAGGAGTGGATGACGTCGTGGATGTACCAGCAGTGGCTCGTCGGCCTGGACGAGAAGATGCGCGCCGTGGACCGTCAAGTTCTCCTCCTGGTCGACAACGCGTCCTCGCATCACGAGACAGGCCTGCAGCTGACCAATGTTCACATCGAGTATCTGCCGCCCAACACGACGTCGAAAGTTTAGCCCATGGACCAGGGCATTATCCACTGTATGAAGCGCGACGTGCTGCACCAGAAGATGCTGAACGCTTTGAATCACCTCGGCGAAGGGCTCAACAACCCGTACAAGGTCGACCTACTCACTGCTATGCTTTGGTGCGAAAGCACATGGAACAAGGTGTCTCAAACTACCATCAAAAACTGCTGGCACCAGTCTGGACTTGTTAGCAAAACCAGTATCTCGTATGTCTTGAATTAAGTATAGTGTGCTTGCTTTCTTTAAAAGAGTGGTTATTCGAAAGCGATTTGGAGTTAAACATTTGCTAGATCAGTACTCAACGCATCCGAGCGTCCATCGACTCCTTTCATATTCTGACTTGGATAATATATAAGGCGTTGCATATTCAGGCAGATTACTGTATGGCTTTTTAGGGAATGACATACTGTACTTATTCATTATTTTGTTCTGTCCAGCATTGCACTTCTCTCCGAGACTGTGTGCTCGTACGGAACATGGAAAGGACATCGCGCGACTAATCACGCGCTTTGACGCGAGATCATTGAAAAAGAACCACTAAACTCCAATTAGTGTAACAGAACGCATTACTTAGTCAGCATAAGGTAATCTTATATGCAGCTTTCTAGATTCATGAATGCCACGCTGGCCATTCCGATGATCAATCACTACAACTTCTGCGCTTTATGCTATAACATAGAACTGATTGCCAAATTCCCTAGACTGAAGTTCGTCCTGCTTCGCGAGCAGATCATTTCCGAATTCACCCTCCACCGAGGCAAAGCACTCTTCAAGGACACGTCCGACCGTCCCAGTGCGCCCTCCCCGCCCCCACCGCCCGTAGATTCACATTTCAAAGCACAATGAGGGGCTCGCCGGCGCACACGGCGTTCGTGTGGCTCACGATCCTGTCGTCTGTGTTCGTGCGCATCTCGCCGTTCCCCGACTTCTACCGCGTGCACAAGCAGCGCGCGACAGGCGAGGTGCAGATCCTGCCGGTTGTCATGCTCGGCACCAACTGTTGGGTGCTGTCCATCTACGCGTACATGACGGACGACATCCTGCCGCTGTTCGTGGTCGCCGTCTCGGGCATCCTAACGGCCATCCTCTTCATCTTCGTCTTCTACCGCTGGAGCGACAACCGGCCGGCCATCCACCGCACGTTGGCAATGAGCGCGGTCTTCATCACGCTCGCGACCACGTACACGATCCTCGCCTCGTGCGGCGTGACCGACCAGACCAAGGCAGAGATCGGGACGGTGACAGGCTGGATCACCATCGTCGCTGCCATCGGTCTCTTCGCGTCGCCGCTCGCGACCATCCGCCGCGTGCTGCGCAACAAGTCGGCGGCCTCCATGCCCTTCACCATGTGCGTGGCCAATGCCATCAACGCCATCCTCTGGGTCGGCTTTGCCATCGTGGATGACGACATGTTCGTGCTCGCGCCTAACGTCGTGGGCTCGGCGCTCAGCATCGCCCAGGTCGTCCTGTGCATCATCTATCGTTCGCGACCCCCGCAAATAGAGGCAAGAATATCGTCGGTGCAGGTGGACGGTGTGCGCGACGCCCCCGGGTCAAAGTTCGATGAAGAAGCTTCGATCGCTGTCGTGCTGTCATCTCCATTGCCGTCGAACGCGAACCTGATGAGGAATGCCGATGGCGGTAAGAGCCCCAAGTACATCGTGGTTCAGTCACCAGCCGCGACGAGGTAGTTATGCGAGTCACTTAGAGTGCTGTGAAAAGACTTATTCAGACCTGTGTCCTTGTCAGAATGTCGGAATAGTACTTGTGAAAATAAATCTCAGACGTCGGACTGCATCATAACTTCCATTGCCCAGCTCTGAGAACGATGCAGCTAGCGACGACCGACAACTGCGAGGTACCTACTCCTCAGGACATTGTCATCAGCCGCACTTGCCGCGCTTACGCGGTCCCTATAATCATCAGTGATTCATCACCCAGAAGGCTCATGGGTAGAGCGATATCATGCATCTTAAGCGGGACTGCTGTGTGCCGATCATGATGCCCGATTTTCTCTCCTTCTGTCATACGCGTGCTAGTGGGACGTCAAACAACCAGTTCTAGAGGCACGGACTTGATGCATGTAGCTCATACTTAATGATGGATTGATTGTTGACTTCCTCAGGGAAGTGGTGGAACAACCACTGCACGATCTCCAACTCGTTGGCTTGTGACGCGTTGATGAAAGCATCATCAGAGCATCTGCAGCCAAACTCGGATCGCAAAAGGATCATCATCGGAAAATGTCCAATCTCCGCAGCGTCGTTCATCGCGGCTGACGAGCACAGCACGTTTTATGTGGCCACAAGCCACCTAGCAATCTCCAGACGACATCTATCCGCCGCAAAATTCAGCACCCAGTGCAGCGTCTTCTGTGAGAGCTCCGAGTGGCAGCGTTGATGAAGCCACTTTACGATATCCAAATAACCAGCACCACTGGCCGGGTAGATCGCGTCCATCGTACAACGCTCGGTACGATTCGCATGAAGCCACTTCAAGACGTCTATGTGCCCGTTCCCAGCAGCATCGTTCATCGTAACGGCTGTGTAACCCTCAAAACGGTTCTCGTGGAGCCACTTGACTACATCGAGGTGCCCATTACTAGCTGTGAGATGCATCACCTTGCTTGTATAGCCCTCGAAACGATGCATGTGCAGTCACTGAACCACGTCAAGGTGTCCGTTCATCGCTGCGTGGTCCATTGCATCAACAGTGCAGCCTTCCGCTCTCTTATTGTGAAGCCATTTGATCGTTCTCAGGTGGCCATTCCCCGCCGCGGCGTTCATGGCTGCGTTGGTGCAGTCAAATCCTTGCTGTGCAAGAACATGATCACGTCCAGGTGTCCATTTTTCGCCGCTAAATCCAACGCACGCGATGAGAAACAGCCTTTGAAGTTCTCGGCAACCCACCGCAGGACTTTCAAACGACCTTGACCAGCGATCTCGCTCAGTGAGGCGCCACTCCAGCTGCCGGCTCGATTCTGCATGAGCCAAACGACAATGTCGTCGTGGCCATTTGCTCCCATCTTCTCGACGCAGTAAGGTGAACAATATCCGATCCCGTGCTCGACTAGCCACTGGACCATGCCCAAGTTCCCTTTGCTCGCGATATTGTCCAGCAATATAGCTGGTGAGTCCGTTGGTCCCATGCGACCACCCTCAACGACCCATCTGACCGCATCCAAGCTGCCGGCATCGATCAGTTTCTGGAGAAAATAGCTCGAAAACTCGGGCTCGTCGACCGTGAAAACCCAACGGAGAACCTCGACATTGCCGCTTTCAGCAGCAGCGCTCTTCCGACTGCCGCTAAATCGAGGCCGAGGTACGTTCGCGTGCAGCCACTGCGCGATTTCCAACTGGCTGTTGCGCAGCGCAGCACACAACTCGTCTTCACCCCACTTGACATTGTCGTAGTGGGCATGAAACCACTGTAGGATTGGCAAATGTCCATGGCGAGCGGCTTCTTCGATTGCTGTTGTCACGTAACACCCTCGGAAGTGCGCCGTCAAAAACTGGACCATGTCGAGTCTACCGGCTGCAGCAGCGCGAGCTAACGCCTTGGAACACACTCACTGTCGGTAGAATGGATCTCCCGAGTTGAAGTCGTCGCGGAGTATTATACGCTGCACGAGTCTCCGGTGACCGGCATCTGCTGCCTGAACGAGCGTCCAACGCGGTGACACATCGACAAACTTAGATATCGCATGCACGATATCCGCGTCGTTGTCGCAGCGAGCACAGACCGCCAGCTCCACGGCCTTCAGTACTTGGGCTGGCTCCTGGGTGTTCGAGCTCAGGATGGAGGCATTGGCGGCGACAACATCCGCTCGACGCATTATCCAGGCCCCCTCGACTTTCCTCGGCATCGTGGCTTGGATGACTTGGCTTCCTTTTTGGCTTCCTTTTTGGCTTCCTCGTCGGCTTCCTCGTCGGCTTCTTTGTCGGTTGCGTGGTCAACACGAAAGTGCAGCTTCCACGCGACCAAGATCTCTCCATCTCGCGTCGAACGTAACTCGTGTTGTATCAGTTAAACTATGCCAACTGAAGCATGGAGTAAGGATTGTCTCTCTGACGTCGAGGAGTAGAGAGTGACACCGAGCAAACAGTCGGACTCGAATTGCACAACCATCAGCATGCCCAACAACCTTCGCCTGCGGGAATCGACGCGGCAAGATCAGTTATGGGCGTTGGAATCTTGAACGACTTAACGCGTCTTATTGACGGATCCACGCATGCGTTCATCTCGCTCCAAGTTATTCCCGGCGAAGCTCTCCGCTGTCCATGTGCAACCACTTATCCACGTGTGTGCTTGATCTGTGGCTGAATTGCCAGGGGCGTCGCTCTGCAGCTTCAGGGAAGTGCCGGAACAGCCACTGCAGGATCTCCGACTCGTTCGTTCTAAACGCGGTAACGAACGCGTCGCCCGAACACCCGCAGCCGAACTCAGACCGCAGAACGATTATCAACTCAAAAAAACTCTTCTGGCCACGAATGACATCGCTTCTGGAGTGCATCGTGCGGTCTGGGTTTCGTGAAGCTAGCGAAGCGTCTCCAAGTGGCTGTTGCCGGCCGCCATGTCCAACCCCTTGTATAAAGTGCTCGTTGAGCACTCGACATCGTAGTGTTCGTGCAGCCACTTGAGAACATCAAATTGCCCAGCACGACTCGCATAGTCCATCGCCTTGTTGGTGCATTGCGGAGCGCCGTTCTCATGTAGCCACTGCAAAACGTCCATGTAGCTGTTGCCAGCGGCGAGATCTATCGCGTCGGTCGTACATTCCCCTCCGTAGTTTTCATGAAGCCACTTGACGATGTGCAGGTGCCCATTCTCGGAAGCAAGGTCTGTAGCCCACGGCGAGCACCCTTCGTCGCGGTTCTCGTGGAGCCAAGTGACAACCTCAAAGTGTCCGTTTCCCGCTGCCTTGTCCATCGCAAATACCGTGCAGCCTTCGCCTCGGTTCTCATGAAGCCACTTGACGACCTCGAGGTGACCATTCGCTGCCGCGTCGTTCATCGCTGCTGTGGTGCAGCCTTCTGAGCGGTACTCATGCAACCACTTGACAACTACAAGATGCCCGTTCCCTGCTGCCTCGTCCATCGCATGCGTGGTGCAGTCGATCGTTTGACCATATATCTCATGCAGGCACATGACCACATCGAGATGGCCGAAGCAAGCGTCAATGCACATCGTCGCGCCGGTGAATCGGTCGCGGTGGTTCTCCGCGATCCACCTCACAATCCCCACGTCACCTTCCCCAGCGATGGAGCCGAGAGGCTCGCCACCCACTCCGTCCCTCCGGCTCTCCAGAATCCACTTGACTATCTCGAAGTGACCTTTTCTTGCTGTGGTCTCGACGCAATACGGCATGCACCAGCCAATACCCTGCTCCGTCAGGTACCGAATCACATCGAGCTGGCCCCTTTCCGCAGTGAAATCAAGTTGAACCTGCGGACTACGCGCTGGGTGGTGGTATCCATTTTCAACAAGCCACTTAATGAGCTCCAAGTTGCCGCTCCCGCCCTTGACAGCGTACTCAACTAGAGATAGCAGCGGCTCCGTCGGACTCAGCGACAGTGCCCACTCCAGCATGTCGAGGTCCCCGCTCTCCGCCGCGGCAAGCTTCTCCATATCTCAATAACACTCTGCAGCCTGGGGCACGTTTGTGTACAGTCACTGCGCAACCTCCAAGTGGTTGTTTCGCGCCGCGATCTTCATCTCGTCCGCGCCCCACTTGACGTTGTCGCGGTGCTGGTACAGCCACTGGAGAATCTCCAAATGCCCATTCCGAGCCGCTTCATCCACCACGAACGTCACATAGCACCCTGGAAAGTGCGACGTGAGAAGCTGGATCATATCCAGACAACCAGCAGCCGCAGCGCTCGTCATCGCCTTGGTGTACACCCACTGTCGATAGAACGGGTCCGCCTCGTCGTAGCTCTCCCGGAGCGAGATGCGTTGAACCAAATCTCACAGTCCATCATCGCCGCCTCGACGATCGTCCAAATTGCTGAGTAGTCCACAAAAGCGGACAGCGTGGTCATGACGTCCGCGTTGTTCGCTATTCGTAGGCAGCGCGCTTTCATCGCGAGCTCGACGGTCTTGATTGGCGGTCGCGGCGCCTCCGGCTGCAGACTTCGCATGTTCATGACAACGTTGTGGACAGCCGCCGTGGCCCTCCGGGTCCTTCTTTTAGCGCCCTGCCACACCAGCCCTTGTCCAAGAAGCAGATCGAGCATGTCCATTGTCTCCTCGCGATCTTCGCTTTTTGTTCTCTTCCTCCAAGAGATTGTGATGCGTTCTAACTTTGACGTTCAACCGGGTGTTTTGTAAAGTGTGCGCCATAATTTTACGAACGAGATGTAATTGCCTTTAACTCTCTAAAAAATAGCGGTAAAACTCTGTACTTTAGCCCACACGAAAGTACACATTGCGACGGTTCGAACCATACCATTTTCACTGAAATCCGCCAACACAGTCAAAAATAGCAATTAAAAATCTGGAAATTAGCGATTCTGTGGGCGATAAAAGTAAACGAACGCTTGGTATTAGACGCTTTTGAGGACACTTTGACACGGTAATCAGCTTCAATTAGCAGTGTTAATACTCGGTCTTATGTTCACGCTTCTCGAGGACGTCGCAGCATCGGTCGGGCATCGATTTTACGAGCTTGGCGATCGTTTCAGGTGTAATACGCTTCCAGGCAGCTAGAACAGCTTTTTCGAGTTCGCCCACTGAGTGGAACTGCTTGCCCCCGCCGTAAACATCTTGAGTGAGGATTCCCAATAGATTTTCGATGGGATTGGGGTCCGGCGAGACCGCAGGCCAATAGAGGACCGTGACATTAAGGTCACTAAGAAACTCCTTCGTCGATCCCGAAGCGTGGATGCTGGCGTTGTCGTGATGGAAGGTGTAGCAGCCGTCATGAACGTCATCCCCGAACGGCAGTAGGTAGGACGTAAGCGTTTGCTGGTAGCTCAACGAGTTTTGGCGGCCGACAAGGGTCGCGAGTGGTGTTCTCCCCTTGGCTGAGAATGCTCCCTAGATCATGAGTGATCTGCTGCCGTTCTGACGGCTGAAGAACGATGCCTTCTCCTCCCGCAGATCATGCCAGTAGTATTTGAAGCCATCCGGGCCATCCAGGTTAAACTTTTCTCGTCGGAGAAGATGACGGTGGCCCAATCGATATGCTCGCAGGTGCGGTCCCTGGCTCACTTCATCCGCGCGGCTCGGTGTGCCTTCGTAAGGCACGGTGTCTTCCTGCGCTTGCAGTACTGGGGGTGAGGGGTCGCCTGTAGGGTGCGCTGTACCGTGCGCTTGGAAACCGGGAGGTTGAGTGTGTCCTTGATGCGTACAGCGGTCATGCCAGGCCTCTTGGCAGAGGTTCTTACTTGACGAATGCCTCTTTCAGAGAGTTTTTTTCGGTTGTCCAGGCCGCTTGCGGGTCCCGTACGCGTCGAGGTCCTTCAGGAACGCGTGCACTGCGCTTGCCGAGCGCTGGAGCTCCTCTCCGATCAAACGGAGCGACTTCCCTTCGCTTCGCTTCGCCAAAATGTAGCCTTGCTCCAAGACGGACAGCTGGGTACCTTTTGGCATGATCCACGACTCGCTTGGGAAAATGAAAGTGATCACAGACTCGCTGAGAATCGAGGAACAACGTGTAGGTATTGAAAGTTCAGGAACTGCTCTCCAAGTCTAAATAACACGGGTGTTCTTTTACTTTTG
>JAASGW010000801.1:0-12062 GCA_023334395.1 Phytopythium sindhum | reverse complement strand
TTGAAGTACTCGAACGGGAGCATGAGACGAGGCTTCAACTTCAAGCTGCGCGCTTGCTCGCTCTCGACAAAGTTGGTTGTTCGCCATCCATACAGTTTTGTAGACTCGAAATGTGGATAAAGTGCTCACTTTGTTGCCGGGATCTTGTTCAGGTACTCTGCAGCGTTTGGGTTCACTGCAGCCAGCTCGTTGATGTTGAAGCTGAAGTAATCTGCGGTCACTGATGCGTTGGCTGCCCACACAAACTTCTCTTGCGACACCGGAAGACGAACCGCCTTGTCACTTCTCATGTTTCTAATGATGTGACGCACACAATACATGTTGAAGATGCTGAGTTGTGCTGTTGCTGAGACGATCCCCTGGTGTCAATCGCTGAACACCGGAACAGTTGACATGTTGAAGCCGTGAGTCATGATGCGGCTGAAAAACCAGAGGTAATTGTCGTGATCTTCAGTTGGAGCAAGCGCCACAGCAGCAACTCGGTTTTTGATATTGCCATCTCGCCCAACCATGACGATTTGCACGTCACTGTATTTCCGGTGTTTCATGTGTGCCGCATCAACACCGTACAGTTGTTGGCCAGTTGAAAACCAAGCAGGGTCCAGAACGATGATCGCGCACCGAAATTGGCCGATGACGTCACGATCCAACTCCGTGAAAGTTCCAGGGTTGAGCTCCCGAAACTTGAACAAGAAACTGGGCAGGATCGAGCTCGTTGTCGGGTCTTCAGAGAACAGTTCAGAAAGAATCTTCTGCTTCGCGCGATACACCATGCTGGTGCTGCATGATATCCCAGCTTGATGACGCAACTGTGTCACGATTGATTGCGCTGACGCGTCGACGTTTGATGCCACTGCTGCACGAGTAACTGGATGTGACGCGACTTAGTCATGGGTCGGGCGGACCGATCCGAGGCAGTTCCGGTGCTCGATGTTGGCGACCGTGACAAGCCAGTCCCCTGGACCGTGCTTGCTTCGAGAGCGTGACAAGTTCACAGTCCACCCACATGACGGGTGGCTGGAGCACACGAGGGACCGAAATGTTCCGCCCCTATTGATGACCTTGGCCTTCTTGTGTTGTAGAAAGGCGACCCGCTGAATGGCGGCAACAGCTTCCTTGCCGTCTCTCCATCGCAGAGCCTTGAGTTCTGGTGTACTCATGGCCTGCTCCATGTTGTTGGTGGTAGGGTAGCTGTTCTTGACTTGATGAGGCGAAAATGCGACTGAGCGATCGCTTTGGTCTCAACCTGCGTTTGATGTAGCCTCTACCGTTCGGGTGCCTATGCCGAGGGTGGCGCGGTAAGTGATGCCCAGACTCACTTCAACTGTAACCATACCAGTAACTGGTTACGGAACTGTACTCTTCGAACTGTGTAAATTACTCACCTCAACCATAAATTACCGCTTGAGTCACCTTTTGAAGAGATTTTTTTGATTTGAGTCACATTTCGGAATTTTCCTTATTTTTTATACGCATGGAAATAGAATATTCAATAGAATTAATGAATATAATGGATTGAATTTCTTGACAAACGTGACCAAAATACATAAATAGTTAGTTTTTGGTAGCGTCGATCGACTGATGCATTTGCCAGACGTGACCATAATGGAGGGATGCAAGGCAATTATGAAGAATCAGATCATATTTCCAGATTGTGGTTCTGATTGGACAAAATGAGAAAACCAGGCTTGTAGAGCGGTTGATTCGGATTGGTCAGGTTTTACAAAAAATAGGGAAAGCCTTAAACGTTGACTACCGCGACCGATTCGTTGCAGGCGCCAAGCTAGAGGCGCGCCGAGTCAAAGTGGAGTGTTACTGTAGTCGCGTCCATGACCTCGGCGCCGACTGCCCGGCGGTGGATCCCACCCCATCCGTCTTCGTGATCTGCCCGGGGCAGGCGAGCCTAAGATTTGACTCACGTTGCCCTGTCAGCTGAGCTGCGCTGTAAGCAGTCGGAGCACGTTCAAGCAGACGCAGAGCATGCCGCTTCTGCTAGGCACGAACGAGAAGCTGGTGCCTCCTCCGATGGGATTGCGGCCACCAGTTCGCGTGAGCACAGCGGCGCTGGGTCAGTGCGGTGCTGTCAACACTCTGTAGTGCTCACGCACAGCACCATGTCATCCCGTTCGGGCTGCCCATCCCGGGGATTTCGACAGCGCGCCTGGCGTGGGCGATGACGACCCACAGGTGCACTTGCGGAAGGCGGGGCGGTGCGTTACGCCTGTTGTTTGTATGGCCGGTTGTCCCATCCGGCGTCGATCCGCCCTTCCAACTCACTTTCTGGAATCGAACTCGGCGCTGTGCTTCGCGCACGGGAGCGGGAAATCAGTGGCACGCACGAGGAAATGGTACTGGAGCTCAGTAGAGTACACTCGCGGAGAGAGAGAAAGCGCATGTGGGTGGGAAGGGTCTCGCGATTGGAACTCGCACCCGTGCTCCGGTCCGCATCTTGTGCATCCGGTCGAGCGGCAGCCGGCTCACTTCGGCTTTCGCGTCCGGCCAGACATCCCCGCCTCGTAGACAGCGCAAGACATGGCGATGCCGGCTAGCCCGTTGGTCTTTCTGCTGCCATCGGGCTATTTCAAGGCATCCCCCAAGCTCGCCGAGAGCCAGCGGGAGCTGTACCGCGCGTTGGCGCGCGACCGGCTGAACTCGACGCTCGCATCAGAGCGCTCGTTCCTCTCCAGCCAGCGCACGCGACGACTAGGTGCCGTCCCGGGCGCGGCCACGCTTGCCGACACGCGCGAGTGGAAACCCGTCCGCTCCAAGCACGACCTGCGCGTGTACCGCCGCCGTGACAATGGACGCTCTCCAGAGACTCTCGCCAGCAAGGAGGACCACCGGGACATCGCTCGTGCGATTCAGGCGGGCCAGCCGAGTCTACTGTGCATCGGTCGTGTTGAAGGCTCGCTCAACGATGTTTTGTACGGCTTCCACAACCCCTCGCAGGACGAGATGCAGGCGGTGGCGCGGCGCGTGGATGAGCGCATTTGGGACTGCGCGTCACTCGCAACAATCGAGACCGGCGCTGACAACGATCGGAAGCATCCAATGCACTATCTCGGTCTTAAATGGGCGCTCGTCAAGCTTCCAGGGTCTCTCGTGGTGCTTCCGCGCGACATGTGCTTCCTCGAGGCCATAGGCGTCACGACCGACTACGACGGGCGCCGCGTTGGTTACTTTATCCAGCACTCGGTCGACGATCCCATGTGTCCGCCATTTGATGAGCGTACGACTGGCATCGTTCGAGGACAGATTTTCTTCACATACCTGTTCCGTGAGAACTCGCCAGGCTTCGTGGACGTGTTCGCACGCGGCGTATTTGACTCCGCGGGTCTCATGCCCAAGTTTGTGAGCGCGATGACTTCGTCCACACTGCTGGGACTTTTCAACGTTGTGCGATGCGCGCAGGCCAAGAAGCTCACGGTGCTCGCGAACCAGCGGAGCGCAGGGCTTGAGACGAGTGAGCACGAGACAGTGGGACGCCCGCAGTGCGGCATCTGCAGTCGGAGGCCATCCAGCTTGGATCTCACTCGATCGCGCACTTGTCGCGTGTGCCGCGTGCTGGTGTGCTCCAAGTGTCGCTCGGACCGCACCATGTTTGTGCGAAGCACCATGCCAGACCGCGTGAGCCTCAAGAAGGTCGACTGCTGCATCACGTGCGTGCTGGAGGCGAAGGCCCTGGTCGACATTCATCCGTACGACCCGTCGTTCGCGCTGTTCTCATCGTTCGGACGGCCTCAGCCAGTCAAGTCAGCCAGCAACACGACGGCGACGACCGCGTCTACGGCTCAGCATTCGGATAGTGCGAACGACGGCAGTGTCATCGCCTCGAGCGGCTGCAGCAACAGCAGCGACGACAGCAAGGGTAACCAGACGACGGCCAGCAGTAGCGGCTCGTTGAGCAACCGTAGTGGGCACTTCGACCCTCGCGACTTTTCATCGCGCTCGATCATCTCGGTGGGCTTTGCTGAGTCTGTAGTTGACGGGAAGGAGATTGCAGGTGTCCGGGAGAGCGAGTACGAAGACAGCGTGGTGATGAGCGATGCCGACACCTTCGAGAACGACAACGAGCTAGAGGAAGACATGACTGATGACGAGGCCGTCGACGTCGAGGAGTTCAACCGCGACACCACCCCGGTGGTCAACGAAGTTCTGGAGGAGGACGCACTCGACATGCGGCACACAGTGAAGGTCAGCACCGCGTACGAGGCGTTCACCAAGCGTTTCACGCTGGACGAGTCTAAGGCGTCGCCTGCATCTCCTCCATTGGATCCCTCCAACTCGATGTCCCTACTTGAGAAGATGATGGCACTGCACACCTCTGTGCAGGAGGCGTACTCCATGACGCAGGCCAACCAGGAGCTCATAGCCAAGATGATGCACCCCAAGTGAGCTGGTCACGTTCAGTGTTTCCTTTCGTCCCGTGCAGATTGTGTGCATGCAATCCTATCTATCGTCGTATTCTGGTAAATAAAACTGCATGCAGTGCTGACAAACTGGTCGGGCATGGCGAGGTGTCGTCGAGTATAGTATGTAGGAGGAGCTCTTCAACCTTCAAGCAAGCGCAGTGCTGCTTGGAGCATCCGAGATTAAAGAGGTTTCTGATGCGACTCAGGCACATATCTGAGAATTCAGACCAGAATGACGGTCACTTCGACGCGCAGGCAGACTTGATTATGGCTGTTGGATTTTCAGGACCGGCCGGCTGGAGCGTGGCGAAAGCACCCATCCCCCCCATTCCGCAATCCAATTTCGCCAACAAGCGCAAGCTTCACTCCCGCTCTTTGACACTTTCAGCATATTTAACTATGTACAGAATGCAGTATTGATACCGATTTCGGCAGTTTAGAAATTTTCGCCCGCGCTATTCCGCCGTGTGGCGCGCCCCAGACTGTGTGTCTGTGACACGATGTGTGACACGTCCCAGCTCGTGCCCGCAGCCTGCCCTGCGTTTGATGGCCTGTTCCCCCAGAGCGAAAGGCGGAACGCCTCACCATCAAGAAGCGGAAGAAGCGGGCGGAAGCGGCCGCGTCCCCGGCGCTTCAGGATCCGCCCCACTCGTGCCTCGCGCTCCTTTCTCTCACTAGCGGCGCTCCCGACGCTTTCCTGATCGCGATGGCCAAGTTCTGCGCCGAGTGCGGCGCCGCCAACACGGGCGGCAAGTTCTGCTCTGAGTGCGGCACGCGCTTCGCCGAGCCCGGCGGCGCGAGCGCGTCCTTCTCGGGCGTGCCACCACCACCGCCGGAGAAGCCCATGCCGATGGCCATGCCCGTGGGGGCGGCGTACGCGGCGCCTGTCGCGGCCGCCGCGGCCTCAGGCGTTGCGCGCGCGTACTCGCACCAACCGCTCGAGCGCAACTCGTTCCTGAACAACGGCAGCGGCAACGGCAGCGCCATGGGCGGCGCGTTCGGCAACGGTGTGAACCGCAACGTCAACAGCCAGCCGCTGTCGCCGCCGACCAAGCAGGCGAGCTTCACCAGCGCGTTCCGCAACAAGAATGTGCCGCCGCCGCCGCCTCCGCCCCCTCCGTCAGAGCCTGTGCCGCCACCCGCAACCGGCACGGAGGCGCAGCAGTGCTACGAGGCGTGCGTCTCGACGATCCGCAACGCCCGAGGAGGCAACAATGAGCATGGTGTGCGGGAGTTCAAGGCCAACTGCCGCGCGTTCGGACTCAAGGAGATCGACGTCAAGCCCTTCTACGACTCGCTCGTGGCCGAGCTCGGCGCCGACGGCGTGCTGGACTTCGTACCCACGCTCGCGCGGCTCGTGCCCGACGACGACCAACGCAAGGAGCTGATCGACTACAACGCGCAGCAGCGGGCGGCATCAGCGTCGGCGGCAGGTCTGCGTGATAGCAGCAGCAGCTCCGGTAGTAGCACCGGGCGCCCGTCGGCGTTCGCCAACAGGTTCGTTGCCGTGTAATGCCGATGATGTGTTGCGATTGACTAACAGACGTGTTGTGTGTGTTTTCTTCTTCGACAGAGACTCGAGTTATGCTTCACAAGGCCAGTACGCGCAGCAGCGGTCGAGCTCCATGGGCGGCCCAACTACCTCCGGCAAGGGCATAATGAAGAACCGCTACGCGGATCATCCGAATTGTGATATCTGCAACGTCGCCTTCGACGTGACCAAGCGGCGGCATCAGTGGTACGTCCTTATCAATCAGTCTGATTAGTCTTCTTAGACCAATACTCTAACGAAATTGTTCTTGCCCATACACAGCCGATCGTGTGGTCTGTTCGTTTGCAGTTCGTGTTCGCCCGTGCGGCTTCTGGTTCCGCCGGGCAAGCAAATTGATGGCGCCAAGGGTTACGACCCGTCGGTGCCACAGCGCGTTTGCATCCAGTGCGCGCCGCAGCTCCATTCGCTTCAGGACGAGCTCGTGGCGCAGTACGCACAGTCTCACTCGGACAACGTGCACGAGGCGCGTGGCCGATTGCACGTGCCCTTCACGACGTCGTTGCACAAGGAGTGCCAGAACGCGGCCGACATCATCGGCAACTTTTTCCGCGACGAGTGGGGCGCATCGGCGGATCGCGCGATCCCTGTCGCGATTTTGCAGAAGGCTCACGGATTAGCACTCATGACTGTGATCAAGGCTGGGTTCCTCGTCACGGGAAAAATTGGCACCGGTCTGGTGGTCGCCAAGCTACCCGATGGCTCGTGGTCGGCGCCGTCTGCGATCGGCACGCTTGGATTAGGCGGTGGATTTGAAATCGGCGGCGAAATTATTGAGGTTATGATCATCCTCGGCTCGGAGGGCGCAGTCAAAGTGTTCCACAAGCCCCAAGTGAACCTAGGCGCCGGTCTGGACGTTGCTGTCGGTCCATTCGGCCGTTCGGCCGAGGCGGCTGCTGCTGTCAGCACTAGCGGACTGAACGCCAACTACAGCTACTCGCTGAGTAAGGGTTTCTACGCCGGCATCTCGCTGCAGGGCGCGGTCATCGCGACGCGGAGCGACCTGAATCGCAAGTTCTACGGCCGTGACCTGGCACCGAGCGACTTGCTGAGCGGATTCGTGGAACAGCCGAACGCGGCGCGACCGCTTTACGAGGCGATAGACCGCGCAATGCAGGGCATCCAGAACCACCAGCAGGAGATCCAGCGCCGCTCGTCCATCATGGGTCCGTGCCGCCTGTGCAACTGCCCCATGTTCGTCGCGCACACGACCCAGGTGTGGAACAAGAACTGCAAGACGTGCAAGCACGTGCACTAGCGAGAACGACGACGGGGAGAGCGTGATAAAGCAGGTCGGTACACGTGAGGAGATTGTATTGGCCGGGCAGCGCGAGCACGATGCACCGGCATCCCGTGTTTGTAGCGTATCTACCGTGTCAGAAACACCAAGAAAAGACCCAACACGAGTGCCGATCCTTTTTGTACTTGTTGCTTAACTCCATTAGCTTATCGTGACGATCGGAAACGCTGTTTCTCTGACGAGTTGAGCGCTCATCAGCTTGCAGTCTCAATTGGCGTCCACTTTGCACGACGTCTTAGCATCGCCAACCACCATTCTAACAGACTGCGTAATCTAGAATGTCTTGTTGATGGCGGGTCAAAGTTGACGCGGTCAGCGACGATAATGACACTTATTCCAGACGATGCCAAATGCGGCTCAGTGTTGACGGACGGCGATGTTGACGGTTCCACGCCACGTGCTCCTTCTGTGTGCTCATCCACTCTGAAGAGAAGTGAACACTAGGATAGTCGACGAGCGTGGATCATAACTTCCGAGCTCATTTTTGAATTCGCCAGACGACACTCGAGCTCGAAACCCAGCCTCTCTCGCTCTTAAATCGCATCGCCATGTCCGCTACCGTAGCGACTTCCACAAAGATGACGCACCGCTTCCTCGGCGACTCCGGTTTGCTCGTGTCCAAGCTCGCGCTCGGATCTTGGATGATCCCTGATCCGAGCCACACGGTGGACGCCTGGTACGAGATCGTCAAGACGGCCTACAAGCACGGCATCAACTTCCTCGATATGGCCGAGAATTACGACATTGGCAACACCGAGGTGCTGCTCGGTGCCGCCATCCAGAAGGGCATCGCCGAAGGCGTGTGGACGCGTGAGGACCTCGTCGTCAGCGCCAAGACCTTCTCCGGCACCAAGGGTTTCTACGACTGCGGTCCGAACGGTCAGGGCAACAGCCGCAAGCACCTTGTTGAAGGCACCAAACTGTCGCTCAAGAAGCTGCAGCTCGACTACGTCGACGTGATCTTTTCACACCGCCCCGGTGAAGTTCACACCCATCGAAGAGACCGTCCAAGCCATGAACTACATTATTGACCAAGGCTGGACCTTTTACTGGGGAACAAGCGAGTGGACTTTTGCTCAAATCAAGGAGGCACGCGACATCGCCGATCGACTCGGACTCATCCGCCCGATCGTCGAGCAGTCGCAGTACAACATTTTTTAGCGTTCCAAGGTCGAATATGAGTACGTCGACTTGTACAAGAAGAACAAGCTCGGGCTGACGGTCTGGTCACCGCTCGCCAACGGCTTGCTGACTGGCAAGTACAACGATGCAACGCCCGCGGATAGCCGTCTTGCCAGTGAGGCGTTCCGCGTGTGGGTCCCCGACTTCAAGGAGAAGGTAGAGAAGGCGCGCCAGCTCATGCCCACCGCTGGCAAGATCGGCTGCAGCCTCGCCCAGCTCGCTGTTGCGTGGTGCATCTCCAACGAGAACGCGTCGACGGTGCTGCTGGGCGCTCGCAACTCGAAGCAGCTGGAGGAGACAATGAAGGCGCTAGCGTTCGTGGACAAGATCCCGCCGGAGATCAAGGCTGAGATCGACGCAATTGTCAAGTTTACGCCGACCATCTCGGACCCTGGCGTTTTCTACGAGCTTCGCGGTCGCCACCTCATCGGAGACACCGAAAAGCCCGTGTGGGCCGACGTCATGAAGGCGGCGGACAAAGTGGGAAAACCGTAAAAGGGATCGTTGTGCGCTTTCGAGCTTGCTGAATCTGCGCAAAACGGTCCCGTGTTCGTTGCGCGCACGATCCGGACCAAGTACTGCGAGACGTACAAGAACGAGCATTAGCGGGAGCGACGGTGAAGAAGGGTGTGATAAGTAGAATCGGCACTTGTAGGGTGATCGGGTTGTCCCGGCAGCGGGAGCACGACTCACCGGCACCGACATCGTAGCGTATCCATCGTATCGGTAACACTGAGAGAAGACCCAACATGCTTGTTGATTTGTTTTTGTTCTCAGTGCTCAGCTTCACGAGCGTCTCATAGCGATCGGAAACGTTATATATTGCCCTCATCGGCTAGTCGTGACCTCAGTCATTTCAAAAAATTGCTTGCCATTCTTACGGAGGCGTCATTCGGACTGTCTCGCTGCCAGTGGGTCAAAGCTGACGCAGACCCGGTCTATTACCTCAAATCATCAAACTCGCCAAAAGTACTCGCTGTACTCCCCCAACTCAACAATACAGAGATCATCTCTTCTTGGTCCCAACCGGGCAAATCCAAATTCCTTCTGGACCAATTCGCGCCGCACAAATGCGGAGGCGATCCTTGTAGAGTAGTAGTTCGTGTCTGCGTTCGGCTCGTAGTGAACCAGTCGAAGCAGTTGTGCGTCGACGTCCATCGAGAAGAAGTCTGCCTTCAGATCGCGAGTACACGAATTCCTGAGATCGCCTCGCGCAAGCTTTGCTTGTCGCACTTCACACGCACGTCGTCTGGGTCTAAGCACGCGAGCGCGTCGCTCCAAAATATCTTGAAGCGTGAGGCAAGCTTGTTGTCGTCAAGGCCCAGCCCAAGCGCATCGGAGGCCGTGCAAAGCTCGTCGAGTGTCCATAGCGGCATGTACAGCCGGTCCACACTGCAGTCTCTCCTCGTGTCCTTCTCCCACGTCTCGTTCGGACTCATGAAGCACACCGTCTGCGGCAGAGATTTTGGCGGTCCGTCAAACAGCCACAGGAGTGGACGGGGCTTCTTCTTCGCAGCCCTGATCGTGCCTTCAATCAGTGACTGCATCTCCCACTTCTCACTCGCGCTCACGTAGTTATCGTCCTTCTTCACGACGACTTGCAGGCGTTTCGAACGCGAGCTGAAAGACGCCATGATGACCCACGTATCGGGGTGCTCGACCGAGCACCGCTTGAAGAAGTACGTGTAGAAGATCAACTTGCCGATCTCTGACGCAAAGCACGCAAATAGAGTGGTGAGTCAGTTTTGAAGTTGGGAGTTTTCAATGCAGATGTCAACAGCAAGCCTCACCTGGTGTTCCCATGACCGTGACGGTCCTCTTTCCCCGACTGAGACTCTCGAGCATCAGCTCGTAGTACTTGGAGTAGCACTCGCAGACGTAGAAGTGATCTCCGAGCGCGTAGGAGTGCTGCATCGGTACTTGCTTCGGGAACTCCTCGATCGGCGGCTTGTTCTTTTCGTCGTCGCTGGCAGTCTCGCTTGCAAGTGCAGTCACGACAGACTGAGGACTGCTCGACAGTATCTGTATGCACGGGGCGGGAGGTCGTGCTGTCGTGTGAGATGCCGCCAGGCACTGCAGCTACTGCTGTGGTGGATGCGGCGGCGCCGGCGCATGTGATCCCAGCGACAGTGGCAACATGTGCAGCAGAATCACACGCGCTGGCAGCAGGAAAACCTGCATTCGCAGCAGAAGTACCCCCGATAAATAGCGAGTGCAGCAATAGAAGGGACCACGCAAGCAGCAGCAAATCGGTGGCAGCGGTGGCGCCTTGGTCGCTTTGCGCGGTCCGTCGTCTTTTCGCTGCCGCCTGCTTCTCCGAGCATGATTCCGTCTTCCTTTTGGTGGCATGCGGACTGCTTTGGCTTCGTCTGTGCTCCAGACCTCTGAGCTCGATCTGCTTGGTGTTCCCTCACGGCCAGCACTTGATCTCCGGAGCATTCTTGGAGCGGCATATCGTCTCGTTCATCCACAATGGCCACACGAGACATCAGTTCGTCTGCACGGATGTGAAGAAGCAGGTGGTCCATCAATCATGGCGTGCGGACGATCCATCAGTGAAGGTATTGACGACGGTAGCTGACGTTACTTGATGGGGTGGAGGCACATGGCGAACCGCTGGTCTAGGTCGCTCGTCTGCGACATGTATTTGATGAAGTGCTTCATGCTGCTGGTGCTCCTTCTCGTCTCTCCATTACAAGCAAGTGCTCTTGCTCGACTCCTCCGACAAACCACACACGCGCACTGCAGAATGGTCGTGAATTTCCGTGTTCATGGCTCATACCTCGCGGACAATGCATTTGAGGTTCAGGTCGATTGGCTTTGCCATATACGCACAAGGTCCGTTAAGGCCATGCGCTCCCTTGATCGCGACTTGGTCGAGTACACGGCGTACAGGACTGTGATGCTACGCCAGGAATTCCTTAACCGCCATGCGACCCCGCGCCATTCCCTTAAACATCTCGTCCTTGAGCATCGTCTTGGTCACCTTGGTCGGAATTATCTTCAAGAAGATGCAGAGGTGTTGCATCAGTCTCACGAACGTATTGTTGAAATGCGCCAGGGGCTTGTCCCGGAACACCTTGAGCGATATCGTCACAGTGATCTTGCACGCACGCAGCCGTTTAGAAAAGGGTATCGCATCACCTGTCGAAAGTGGCTGTATCGCCACCGGCGATACGCCGGTCTTCTAGCCATGGCGCATGTTGAAAATCGACATAACCATGCAGTTGATGGGCTATTCACCGTCGCGTCCGACCCGATATATTCGTCGCCAAGTCCATAAAGCACTAAGCTGCATGATAAATGATGTTGGTGATCGTCGTATTGATCAGCCCACCGCCTGTATACACGCACACGATTGTCAACTCTCGTCTAAAACAACGTGGTAAGCATACGGAAAATCCTCCCGCCCCTGCACGTACGGGTTGAGCGCGACAAGTTTGGCAGGGACATTCAGTGCTCGGTCGGATGGAACACACCTCCGCGATATCCGCCGACGACCACTGACTCGTCCCCCAGTAGAAGGCCCAGCCCTGGTTGATGATGAAGTCCATGGCGCGCACGGTCTCCTCGATCGGCGTGTACTTCTCCGGGCGGTGACAGTAGATGATGTCAACGT
>JAASGW010000800.1:0-12083 GCA_023334395.1 Phytopythium sindhum | reverse complement strand
GTGACATCATCGAGTGATGCCACTCAAGTACCGACAGTAGTACCGGTATCAAACCGATAAGTGTCGGTCACGAGGTATCGCTGAGGTGGTGTGTCCCACACAACCTGCCTCCATGTAAGGGCCAGGTGGGGCCCATTACACGGACAATTGGCAAATCAAGATGTGCTGTCAGCCACCGAAGTCGCCCGCCTTCAACGTGTTCGATCTTGGCATTTTCAATGCCATTCAGTCACGTCAGTACTAGATTGACACTAGGAAGTTGGACGAGTTGGTTGCTGCAGTGAAACAGTCGTTCCATGCAGTTCCGTCACGCACAATAGACCAGTGCTTTTTTACATTGTAAAAAGTGATGGAGAGCACCACCAAACGCGATGGGGGCAACGACTTCTGTTGGAGTGCGCCGTTCATGCAGCAGGCTGCCCCACGTCGGCACGTACACACAGCGAGTCGCTGCTAAGGTGCGCGTGGCCGGCATGGCTCATGCACGCTGATTGGGCGGATGGCATGCGTCTCCAGAATGTGGTTGTTTGCAATTGGGTGATAGGCACGGGAGCTCGATGGTGATTGGCTGATATGTAGGATCTGCAGAAAATGTAGGTATCGTCCAGAGGCCTTCCCCATGCCATGGACTGCACGTTCGGACTATGCCTTCTGCGGTTCTTGCGAGCTTGGGTCTGGGGCTTCGTTTTTGTATAATCTACAGTAGGAGGACTAGCAGCCTGATAGAGCCGATTTCGGGTAATTCGAATCAACTCACTTCGGGATTCACCACCAAGGCAACAACTTCCCGCTTCCTCGTGTTGGACGTGCGTACATTCGGAACAGGGTGCATCTCATGTCACTCCCTTGCGATCAGGTCGCGTACGAAAAGGAGTAGGAGGCACTCAAAAAAAATGTGATTTTCGACCCGTCTAATTCGGGCTATTTTGTCGCTTAAAAACGTGATTAATTTTATGATCGGATATGCTTGGTCAATAAGTTCAGTGATATGCGGCAGGTACTGAGATTTTAGCAAAAAAACTATGGGTTTTGTATGCGACTTTGTAGCTTTGATTTGCAGCGTTTTTGCCAAGCAACAACTGTAGTTTGTTCACCTCGTAAAACTGAGCATGCTCGTTTTTGTCTTATGTAATATCGCTAATTTTAGACTGAAATGCGACAAAAAAACTTTCCGCCCTTCAGAAATCTTGGTACATTTGTGCACGGCCTCTGCCTGTTTTGGTCGCAATAAAATAAGCAAAAATATGGTAATGTAGAGCGAGACGCCAGCTTCACATTGAGGTATCTCTCGCCTCGAACAAATAGAAACTCGAAAAGTTACATGCGGTTGAGAGAAGCAGTCATATCGAGACGGTCCAGAGGAAGTAAGAGATCACAATGGTGGACGCGACAGTTCTGCTGGTACTGAACGTAGTCACGACCATCTCGTCCGTGTTGCTGCTCGTGAGTCCGTGGCGCGAGTACCCGCGGATGATCAGCGCCAAGTCGACGGGCTCACAATCGCTGCTGCCGCTCATCATATTCATCTCTAACTACTTCCTCTGGACCATGTACGGCTTCCTCATCGACAGCATCTTCCCCGTGATCGTCGTAAGTGAGCTGTAGCCTTCCTTGTCTATGATGGATGTGAACACCAACAACCATGATGGCTAGGAGAGTGTAGTGAAACGTGAGGTGTATAAAGCAGCGCCGATCCGATTCGGACCGAGCAGTGAAGGGAATGCAAAAGCGTTGCCGTCCGTCCATTTCCCGGCGGCGACCAACAAGCCAAAGGTACGAACGAGCCAGTCGTCCGTTTAGGTGACACACGGGATGAACTTGACGCTCGGCATGTCGTCCATGCCCGTGAGCACGTCCAGCACGTCCATGTTGGCGGCGCGCCACGTGTCGTCCACTAGGCCCTGCGAGGTCGTGTTGTCACTGTCCGGCGCCGGGTACGGCCAGTACGTGTCGGGGTTGAGCGTGGCGAAGAAGCCACCGGCGAGCTGCTGGCCCGAGGTGGCCGTCATCATCGAAATGGCGTCCTTGACGATCCGCTGGCTCGTCTTCTCCGCCGTCAGGTCCGCGTCGCCCACGAGGCCGCCGAAGGTGGACAGGATGGTGGCCATGCCCGAATCCATGGCCGCGCCGAACGAGTAGTTCATGTTGAGCTTGATGTTCGTGAGCAGGTCCTCGTCGCTCAGCTCGACGTAGTCGTCCAGCATGTCGCCGTTGGTCGTGCCGTCCGCGAAGAAGAAGAGGCGCGGCAAGTACGAGCTCGAGAGGTAGTGCGGCGCGTACACCACCTTGTTGTCTGTGTCGAGCGAGATGGGGTTCGAGTACACGCCCGTCAGGTCCGAGCCGGGCAGGAACGTGTTCTTGATGGACCGGTCGCCGTACGTGTCCTTGTGCGAGTCGCCTTCGACGCCCTGCACGAACGCCAGCCATTTCGGGCACTCGGACAGCAGGTGATTGCCCAGCGTCGTGGCCGCGACCGACCAGTCCGTGTCCGAGCCGTCGCCCCACGTCGCGTCCGTGCTGAGCGAGTCCTTCAGGTCCAGGCCGATGATGTTGAAGTGCGTGCTGTCGCACATGGCGTCCGAGAGGTTCGAGATGGCCGACTTGATGTCGTCCAGCTGGATGGACGTGCCGTACCAGAGGCCTGTGTCGTCCTCCTCGGTGGCCGACAGCACGTCGAAGTCGAGCACCACGCCGATGTTGAACTGGCCGAGGCCCTGCACGATTAGCCCCAGCAGCGTGTTGTAGCGCGAGGCTGACGCCAGCGCGCGGTTCGAGTTCGTGTTGATCAGGTTCGTGTTGATCTCCGTGTTGCGCAGCACCGAGTCGATCGACAGCGGCAGCCGCACTGCGTTGAAGTTGTTCTGCTTGAGAAAGTAGCCGAACCGGTACTGCTCGGGACAATGAACGGACTCGTGAGCACCACCCTCGTCATCTACTAGCGTGTGTGGATTTCCGCACGTACCAGGGTGTCACCGTTGAGCGTGTTGTCCCACAGGCCCTTGGGCACGCCGTTGCTGTCCTCCATGCCCTTCCAGTTGATGCCCTTGATATCGATTTGCGTCGTGCCCGTCGACACTTCCGCGAAGATGCGCCCGTCCTTGCTGATGTAGTTGGGCTGCTCGCACTCTGTTTTGACAAGAGAATCGCCGCGTTAGGCACCCGATAAGGACATGGATAACGAGGATAAGGTTTTGAGACGCACTCTTGTCCGTGTACGTCTTGGGGTTGGTGACCGACAGGTCCGTGGTGGCGTCCTCGATGCCGCCGTCGTCGATCCAGTCGCCCGACGTGTACGTGGCCTCGACGGCGGCGGCGCTGTCCGTCGTCTCGGTGCGCACGTTGTCGTGCTTCTGGATGCCGTAGTACGTCAGCCCCGCCACCGAGCCCACCACCAGGATGAACAGGCCCAGCGCGCCCGGCCACGTCTGTTCACATCACATCACAACACCGTCAGTACTCTCGGTATAAATGATCGGAACGACAGAACCCAACACACCGATCGGCGACCGCGGTAGCGGATGGCTTTCTTGCCGGCGAAGGTCGTGTCCACCTCGGCGGCGGCGATAATGCGCTCCACCTCGGAGCTGCGCGGGCCCGAGTGCGAGCCGCGTCCCACCGAGCTCATGATCGACTGCTGTGCCTTAGCCCGACGTAAAAACTGCTACACTGAGGCTTGGAGGGAGCGGAATGCGGTGAAAGAACCCTCGGAAGACTGTAGAGACGGCTGCGCGCGCGCGAGGGGCCGGGCGGGCGTCCGTTGGCCTCGATCCGCGGCGGGATGGAGGCAGGAAGCGCGCGCGACTCGTGGGCCGCGGTCGGTTATGCACCTGACAAATGGAAAGTAAAAGTCGCCGCCTTGGAAGAAGAAGCGGCGCGTAGGTGGGGTTTAGGAGGAAAAACCTCGAACTGAACCTTTAAGAGACGGGTTAAAACCTCGGTAGATGTAAAAAAACCTCGGCATCTTTACGTCGCGACGCAGGGCAAAACAACAGAAACGAGCCAGGTAAAATGTCGAAATGTGAGGGGGGGGGGACCTATTTATTTTTTATTATAGAATTGACACTCTCTGGCCCAGGACGACACGTCGAGGATCCACCCATTCCGCCAGGAATTAGGTGCAGCCATCGGTCATACACACGCGAGTATCACATATAATACAATTCAACAGCGAGTGGATGATATCGCGTGCAGCCAGACAGCACCCTCCTCCCCCGCCCTTCCATCTGCCACGCCACAAAATAATATGTGATTCACAGACAAATGGGTTGCTGCGACTGATATGACGGGAGTTAGGGCGCCCGCGCCGTTTTGGGTCCGCACGAGCGGACCCAGCGGCGAATTTCGGCATCTGATTGGTCGAATCGGTGAGCGGGTAGGGTAAAACCACTTTTCCGCCAAATTTTCCACCCAGTGCGCACCCACAACAGAAAATAAGCGCATAAAAATCCGATAACCAAGCTCTTATGTCACTATCTCCAGCTTAGTGACGGGTTACTATATTGTCATTCTAGCGAGGATTTGAAGACGAATGACGCCAGCAGCCGCCGAATGTTGACAGCCAACTGGAGTGGAGCTCCATCATATCCGCCGCTCGTCCGCCGCTCGTTCGTCCACACGCCTGGGCCAACGTCAACTACAGCAGCAGCGTGTACGCTTCAGTACTGCACCATGGCTACTCCGTCGTCCACTGCCGCCATCGTGCCGGCGAACGACCGCGAGCAACAGCAGCACGACGCGGACGCCGAGTGGCTCGCGCTTCGCCTGACGTTCCAGTCCTCGGGCGACATGATGCGCGTACGGGCGTGGACGCATCGCGGCGCACTCGTACGCTCAACCGACTAACGGACTGACCTGGTGCTGGCAGCTCGGGTACCCGGCGATGAGCGCGGCGTGGCGGCTGTTCCTGTTCGGCAACGGGTCACCCACGCACCACCTGGCGCTGCTCTCAGGCTCGCCCACGCAGGTGGATGTCATCGGGCTCACGCGCGTAGGCGACTCAGCCGTTGACGACGGCTACGCGGGCGAGGACGGACCGACGGCGGCGGTGGTGGCGATCGCCACGCCGCGCTGCCGGCGACAGGTGTGGCTACGCAACGCGCGCGGCGAGCGCCTGGGCTACGCGGCGACGTGGCTGACCGAGAGCGACGTGGGCGCCGTGTTCCCCAACCAGCGCGCGCCCATCGGCGAGAACATCATGGAGAACCGCACGGAGCTGTTCCGTGACATGAAAAGCGTGTTCTGTGGCACGTCGCCCGCACTCGAGCGCGCGTTCGGCCACCCGGGCCCGTTCTGGGGCCGCTCGTACCTCTTCTGGCGCGGCGGCCGGCCCGTCACCTTCATCTACGAGGTGTTCTCGCCCGAGCTCGAGAAGTACATGGGTGCGCCCCTGGCGTGAGCGGAGCAGGATGGAGGCTTCGCACCACCATGAGAGTAAATCGACCAGGACGGATAGATTGCACGTAGAAACACGCGTATTACCCACCACATACTAGAGCAGCAGCAACAGGGGCCTGCTGCGCGTGACGGCGATTCCATGAGAGTATGCTTGCTTTGCCTGTATTTAACTGTCGCACTTGAGCTGCTCCATTGCCAGCCCAAGCTCCGTCTACGTCGAAACTTGCACCAGTCGACCGCCCCTACTACAGACACACGGCGCCTACAGCGACATGCGCCATCGGCCCTTGAGGAAGCGGCGCTTGAGCAGCTTGCGGCCCGAAATGGACACGCGGCGGGTGCGGAAGCCATGCTTGCGCTTGCGCCGCAGCACGCTCGGCTGGTACGTGCGCTTGACGGCCTGCAGCGGCTCTGTTGGTCCAGCAAACGACGCGTTAGCACCCTGCAACGTCTTAAATCCCTACGAAGATGAGCGACTCACCGTTGACGGGCGACTCTGAGGGGCAGTCGAGGATGCCCGAGCCGACGGGCGTCACCTCCGGCAGGTAGCGGGGCATGGGCACGCTCACGCCAGTCTCGAACACCAGCGAGCTCTTCACCAGCGGGTCTACGCGCGCGGATCGAGGCGTCAATCACTGCTTAGAGGCCAGTAGAGACCACAGGGGCAAAAACGCACCGACGATGACCGCCGAGGCCGGGCGCAGCATGGACAGGATGGCCGGGTGCGCCGCCGACGCCGTCGAGGCGCCGGAGAAGGCCGAGGACGCGCTAAAGGCGGTGGAGAAGGCGCGCGCCGCGCGGATCCGCGAGGCCGCCACGAGCGCCGAGCGAGCGAACGCCATGGCTGTCAATCCCGTCGCGATTCTGCCACCAGCCACGAAAAATGTGGGGAGCTCCCAGCAAAAGACCGGTGCGGCGTTCGCGATTCAAAAGTGAATCGCAGAGTTTTAATTGAGGAATTCAAACCTTTAGAGCACGAGTCGTTACAAATTTCATAACAGATAGAAACACCATCAAATAACCGTTATATGTTAGGAAGATGAGGAGGGGGGGACCAACGCGATGCCGGCGGTGATCATGCACATGCTCATGTACGGGCGCCACTTCACCTCGCTGCCCGCTCCTGCTGCTCGCTCCTCGCTCCACATCGATTCAAGTCCGTCTCGTGATCTGCGACGTTCCCTCTGCTATACTATACATGGCTGCCATCGTCCACACCGAAGCTACGGCCCGTGGGGCGGCGGGGGCAGCGCGCGCGGCTGGAAGATGATGAGCAGGATCAGCGCGATGGCCACGAGCACGATGAGTCCGACCAGGAACTGGATGCACTGCTTAAACCCGTCGACGTCGCTGGCGGCGGCGTCCTTGGGCGGCAGCGCGAGCCCCATCTCTATGTCCGACTCGATCTCCGTGCTGTTGGGCTGGTTGCCGCCGCACGGGAAGCAGCAGAGCCACCAGCGCGTTGCACCGGACGGCCGCTCCGTGCCGTCGGCGCCGCGCCGCCGCCCCCGCCGCGCGTCCAAGCGCATGGGCGACCTGCGCGTCCACTCGGGGCTGCGGAACCACGGCAGCGGGTGCACCTCCTCCTCGGACCTGGCCATCAGCAGCGGCGTCAGCTCCGTCTTGATGCGGCGCTTCTTCTTCTTGGGCTTGCGGGCCTTCTTCTGCCCGCCGGTGCTGCCGCTGCTTGCGCTGCTGCTCGCGCTGCGCAGCCGGCCCAGCGCCGCGAACGGCGACCCGGACGACGCGGTCATCGACACAGAGACGGCGGTTGCTTCGGGGGCATCCGGAGAGAGCGACCGTGCGCGTGGGGCCGCGTCCTCGGCCGCCATGGAGAGCGCAGGGGGGGGAGGAATACGAGTTCCGTCGAGGAATCGGCCGCCACTGGAAATGGGGCGTGTCCTCTCCCAAGAACAGGAAATAAGAAAGTTTGAATCAGATCAGATCAGATTCTAGAGCAGCCCCGGCTATGGAGCGAGGGCGGTTTGTCTATCGCGGAAAAATTTGGAACCACGGAGGAATCAGATCGGAGTCGAAACGGAAAGTGGAATCAGGTGGGAAAAAACGCTTGTGGTGGACGGACGCCTGGCCGTTTTGGTGGGTTTTACGTCGATTTAGGGCAGAAATGTTGTGCATTTCTACAAAGCATGCAAAACATACTACGTTTTGTATACAGCTTGCGTACTGTTTTTTATTTTGATTTTATTCTGACCATTTATTATGTGAAACGGAGACATTCGTGGTGTAGCCATCGCATGTATTGCTTCAGAATCAGTACTCTCCACGTATCTGACGATACAAAACGCGTTGAGTGGCGGATCACACACTACCACATGTTATCATGTTTCCTTCCTAAACTCAGTGCTTTTGATGAGACCACTGTTTCCACCTACTGTTTCATGTGAGGTGGTGCAACCAGATCCCCACCTCACTTGGCGCTGGCCAGGAAGCTTTCGTAGAGCTTCTTCTGCTTGTCCTGCTCCTTCTTGAGCTTCTTACGCTGGTTCTTGGTTAGCTCCACGCCCGCAGCGTCGTGCGTCGGCAGGCCCTCCGCGTCGTACTTGGAGAACTGGTCGGCTTGCGTGCGCGAGAAGAGCTCCTGCGGCGGGATCTTCATGCGCTCCTGCTTGAGCGCGAGCTGCTGCGCCTGCGCGTCCTTGCGGCTCGCCGTGCCCGTCGACGCGGCGCCCTCGCCATCCTGGAGGCCCGCGGCCTCGCGCAGGGCCACGATCTGGTTGTACACCTTGCGCTTGGGCGTCGAGTCGGCGTCCGCGACGAAGTAGCCGATCCGCTCAAACTGCACGATCTCCTCGCCGCGCAGGTTGCGCGCGAACGACGCCGGATCGACGCGCGCGTTAGGGTACACGCGCTCCGACGTCTTGGTGTCCACGAGCGCCATCCAGTCCTCCACGCCGCTCGGCAGCTCCGGCACCGTGAACAGGTGCGAGTACACGCGCACCTCGAGCGTCGGGCTGTTGGCGGGCACCCACGAGAGCGTGCCCTTGGGCTTGGCCTCGCTCGTGCCGGTCCAGTCGCACTCGCCCACGACCTTGGTGACGGCGCCGGTAGCCTTGTCCGTCTCGATGCTTGTGCACGTGAAGGTGAAGCCCGCGTACTTGAGCCGCACCGACTTGCTGGGTGCGATGCCGAAGAAGTCGGGCGCGTCCGTCAGCCGCACGTCGCTACGGTCCACGAAGATCTTGGGCGTCAGCTGCACCGAGTGCGAGGGCTTGACGCCGTCCACGACGCGCTCCGGGTCCTGCGGGAAGTCGGGCACGGTGAACTCCAGGTTGGCCGGCTTGCTCTTGTCGTCCAGGTTGGCGATCTCGACCTCGATGGGGTCGAGCACGGCCATGACGCGCTTGGACGAGTCGCCGAGCACGCGGCGCGCCACGGCGAAGAGGCGCTCGATCTGGATCTGTGACTGCACACGCGTGACGCCGATCTCCTTGCAGAACTGCTTGAGGATCTCGGGCGTGAACCCGCGGCGCTTGAGGCCGTTAAGCGTGGGCATGCGCGGGTCGTCCCAGCCGCGCACCGTCTTGGACGTGACGAGCTTGAGCAGCTTGCGCTTGCTTAGCACCGTGTACGTCATGTCAAGGCGCGCGAACTCATACACGTTGGGCTTGAACAGGTCGAGCGCGTCCAGCAGCCAGTAGTACGACTCGCGGCGGGTCTCAAACTCGAGCGTGCAGATCGAGTAGTCGATGTGCTCGAGCGCGTCCACGATGCAGTGCGTGTAGTCGTAGGTCGGATAGATGCACCAGGCGCTGCCGATGTGCGGGTGCGGCACGAACTTGATGCGGTAGGCCACGTGGTCCCACATGTTGGGGTTGGCGCTCGCCAGGTCCATCTTCATGCGCAGGCACGCCTCCCCCTCCGCGTACAGCCCGCGGCGCATCTTCTCGAACTCAGCCAGGTTCTCGGCCACTGAGCGCGCGCGGAAGGGCGACTGAGCCTCAGCCGGCACGTCGCTCTCCGACTTGGGGCCGGGCGCGGCGTGGAACTGCTGCAGCGCGAGGCGCGACTTCTCAATCTCGGCCTTGCTCTGGTGGCACACGTAGGCCTTGCCGCGGCGGATGAGCTTGAGCGCCAGGTCGTACAGCTCCTGGAAGTACTCGCTGCTGTACGTGACCTTGGAGGGCGAGTAGCCGAGCCACTTAACGTTGGCGGCCAGCGCCTGGATGTACTCCTGGCTCTCGGCCTCCGGGTTCGTGTCGTCGTAGCGGAAGTAGGTCGCGCGGCGCTCGCGGGGCACGCCTAGCTTCTCGAAAGCCTCCTCGAAGTTCATGTGCATCGACTTGGCGTGGCCCACGTGCAGGTACCCGTTGGGCTCGGGCGGGAAGCGCGTGCGCACCATGCCCTGCGTCACGCGTGCGTGCTCCGCCAGCCGCTCGGGCGAGTTCTTGGCCAGCTCCAGCGCGCGCGCCTCTAGCGCCGCCGGGCCTGGCGCAGCAGTAGCAGCAGCAGGCGTCGCCATCGCGGTCGGTCGGTCTCTTGTCGGGAGGTCGAATGGGAGGGGGAGGAGACAAGAAGGAAAGTGGATGGATCGCGTATCCAGACGAGAAAACGGGCAGCTACGGACCGGTTAGTGCAGCATTGTAACTTGTATCAATATATAACATAAGTAATAAATAGAAAGAGTACTGTTTTTAATGATATATGGGGGCCTGTTTCCTGCCGTGTTCTGGTCACGTTCGTTCGGAAAGGGGGCGGAACGCGAACGTGGTGGCGACCAGTTGAGACACAAAACTGGTTGGCACCTTACGCCCGCGACGTGGTCACCGGGCATTGGCCTCCTCTTCCTCCTTCATAACATGGGTCACTCTGGGCGCGTCTCTCTGTGGTTGAAGGGCGTCTAATGACCGCCACCAGAACGTTCGCGCTCTGTCGAGGGCTCCGTGGCGGCCGAACTAGGAGAAACAGCGATCCATGTGTGTGTATTAATGTCAACTAGAAGCCCCTCCCTGCGTGCGGTCCCTCTCGATGGGGGCGTAGGCTACTTCTTGGCGAAGGACACCTTGAGCGTGTCGGTGGGCGTGAGCTTGAAGCCGAAGAGCCCCTGCAGCGCGATGGCGGCCTGCGGCTCGTCGCCGAACTCCACGAACGCGAGCCCCTTCTTGCCGGGCACCATGCGCACCTCCTGCGTCGTTGGACAGCACTCGTCAGTCACTACACACCATCACACACACAACAGAACAGACCGCACGCACCTTAAAGCCGTGGTACTGCTTGAACAGCACGCTCAGCATATCCTTGTTGCATGACTCGGGCAGCTCCTGCAGGAACAGGATCTTGTTGGGCACCGTGACCTGCGGGGGCGGCGGCGGCGGGGGCGCCGCGCCGTTGCCGTTCGCGTGGCTCGGTTTCTTGGTCGCCGAGCCCGCACCCGAGGCCGAGGCCGGCTCGGCCTTGACCTCACGCTTGCGCTTCTCGCGCGGCACGAAGGTGCCCTCGCGACGCGCGATCACGTCGGCCTTCTCCTTGCCGAACTGCAGCACCAGCGGCTTCTCGAAGACTGGCACGCCGTTCAGCGCGCGCAGCGCGTTCGAGGCGCTGGCCACGTCGTCGAAGGTGATCCAGGCCTGGCCGCGCAGCCGGCGCGCCTTGCTCATGACGATCTCCAGGATCTTGCCGTGCTGCGAGAAGGCCGCGTACAGCGACGCCTTCATGCGCTCCAGCTTGATCTTGTCGTTCAGGTTCTTGGCGTACACAGTGTAGTTCGGCGGCACATCTTCCGTCTTGACCGCCGCCAGCGGTGCTTCGGCGTCCGCCATCGCCGCGTCCACCATCCCGCGCCTGTGTCTCTGTGCTCCTGTGCCTCTGCGGGTCGGTCGACGCCTCCAAGCGCGTCCGAGTCGCCGAGGATTCGCTGCTTGTTCGCGCTTTTTGCCCGCGGGTGGAGAGCTCCAGCGCCCAGTCGTGGCGCTCTGGCCGAGGATCGTGGGTTTTTGAGGAAAAACACACTCGCGACAAGGGTTTTGGGACGGCTGGGAGGAAACAAATCTGGGTTTTTCCACTGAAACCTCTTATTTACAATATATAGGCATGTTTAGTGGAGTCTAACACGCATTGTCTGTTTAATATAATCTGAAAATGTATGCTACCACATTTCTTGATAAATTATACAAAAGGCTAAACTAATAAACAGGTCCGGCGTGACTCATTTTTACCATGCCGGACGAGACCGACTGACTGGCTTACTGTACAGTATACAGAACGAAAACTGGTTGAAGCTGGTGAGAAAAACGAGCTCCTCGCTCGGCATCCACTGTATAGTACTGTACGCGTTGCAAAATCAGATCTAACAGTGCCTCAATTAGATGAGACCGTTGCTGGCCGGCAACACGCCTCGTGTACATCACTACACATAACACAGCACCGCACTGGTGCCGCTTTCCGCCGCTGCGCGTTCATTCGGCAAATCCTCCGCTGTCGAACCGTTAAAAGAGGTCGCGAACGCGATGAGATTCCGGCTTGGTCTCCTTGTCGCGCTGGTCGCGGCCGGCCAGTCCGAGGCGGCGACGTGCTCGGCGGCTGTGGGCGACTACTGCGGCAGCGCGCAGGGCACGACGTGCTGCGCCAGCGGGTCGTACTGCCAGCCCTGGAACGAGTATTACTACCAGTGCATCGCCGTCCCGGACGGCTGCAGCAGCATGGAGACCGACGTCGACTACTATGGCAACGAC
>JAASGW010000799.1:0-12116 GCA_023334395.1 Phytopythium sindhum | reverse complement strand
TTTATGTTTGTAGGATTCAGGAACCATAAGCTCATTTCAATTCAGTTGCAAATTTTCCGCGTTCGATTCAAGTCTCCTCTTCCTCCTTCCCTCCAAGTCGGGAAGTCAAGCTTCCTCTTTGCACAAGCGTGCGTGCCGTGCTTTGGGGACTGTCGTGGACAGCGCCCCCTTACAGTAAACATGAATCAGACATCATGTTTACGACACCCGGCGATCCATGACGATTAGTGTGGTGCACACTAACCCGTAATTGGATTGCGCCATGTAATAGGCATTAGGGCCCATTACAGTGTGTCCATACTATGTTCGATTCGGTACCTGACAGGATTAGTGTACGTCACACTATTCCTTGTATTCTTGGACAGCCAACCATTGGCTGTCCTCACCCTTTCCAGCTTCCAATTAGTAGAAACTTATGGATTTCTACCAATCAAAGTTCTTCCTTTCAAGTGAGGCTCTCACGTCCAACCATGGTGCCTCCCACAATGCATATATAGGATAGTAGAGATTAGGGACCTTGCGCCCGTCTGGCAGGATCAGACGGGACGCTAAAAATTGTCAATTCAGTTCTCATTTTACCGTCAAGCTTCGACTCCGTTTTACTGTAAATCTGTACGTAATTCGTACAGATTAACGTTAAAGAGTCTCGCTTCCTACACAGTGCCTGTGTAAGCTTCGTAACCAAGCGTAAAGCTTTGCCCGGTTACAAGCATGCGACCCGGACGGGAGCAACAAGCTCAAGCCGCTCTTCATCGGCACGGCCAAGAACCCCCGGGCCTTCAAGGGCCGCGACGTCGACGGGTTGGGCGTGACGAACGCGAGCAGCAAGGAAGGGTGGATGAACTCGGCGCTCTTTTGCGAATGGCTGCTGCAGCTGGACGAAGACATGCGGGGACGCGACCGCCATATATTCCTCCTGATTGACAGCACCAGCTCTCACGTCCGTCCTGACGTCGAGTTGACGCACGTTCGCCTCGAGTTTCTACCTGTAAACACCACTAGCGTACTACAGCCGCTTGACCCAGGCATAATTGTCCAGGTCAAGCGCAATTTCACTAAGATAAAGGCGAGGAACGCGTACCGCCTGTACAAATCGCGTCAAGCACAGGAAAAAGTAGATGTGCTCAAGGCTATGGATTGGACCAAGGAGACATGCACCAGCATTAAACCTGATGCTCTTCAGCGATGCTAGTACAATTCCGGTATTGTAGACAATCCCCGAAATCTTTCTGCGCTGTTATCAGTCAACTTGATCAATAAATCAGCGCTTGTTGTTTTGTTTCGTCTTGTGAAAACCTCATTTTCCTGCAGATCTGATGTGTATAACGTTGAGCCTAACGAGGGGATTGGCTGTAAGGGGTTTTGTCAATTTTGTGCACTCGATCAGATGCATGCACACCTAATTTGAGCCAATCGGTATCATTTCTTTTTTATCGAGATATTATTGGCTAAAAAAGCGTGGTCTGACAACCAGTAAAACCTCTATAACCGGATGTTTTGCAGCCCCACTTTCCCATCAATTCGCCGCAATCGGTCATTTAATCTTCGCTTTTCCAAGCACGCCAAGAATCTCCCACCACGATGCCGCTTCGCTACACGAATGAAGATCTAAACGCTGCTGTCAAATGCGTCCTGGATGGCGAGAAAGGGGGAGCTGTCAGCGACAACACCAAGATTCCCTACCGCACTCTTATGAAGTGGGTTGCCCAAGGCAAACGCGGTATTATCTGGTCGCCTAAGCGTCGTGGACCGGCGTCTGTTTTTTTATAAATCCTTTCGATATTTCCTAAAATATACCTTAAACTATATGTTAACCCTTTTTAAGCACATTGCCTTTCAAAATAGATATATAATCATAAATATTTGTTCTAAGAGGATTTGCTTGATTAACCTATATCCCGGCCCCTAAGACAAAGATGATGTGCAAATATGAAATGTAAATTGGCAGAAAACTGGCTGACATCCAAAACTGAATGCAGACCTAAATTAATAAATATTTTCGCGTTGCCTTCGTACAACAAAGCAAAAGGTATCCAGGAAAAAGAGCACGCAACGCTCTACGCCATCATGTGCTTATTTTTGAAAATTGATATCTGAGTGATAAGTTACAAGGCCAAACTCAGACAGCATAATAAAAGTGCACGAAACTGGCAAAATCCCTTATATCTAAATAAGATCCAGTACCGCATCCGCAGTCTCTGGATATCAAAAGGTACAGGTTTTAACTTTGGCTCATCCAAGTTGAAGAAGTAGACGCTGGTTGTTATGGCCGCTGAAGTCCATTCCTCGCTGTCGGAGCAAGACCTACGCAGTCGCTGGTCGCGCGCATCACAGACTATGGCTCACGTCCACCGTGTTATCGAGCGAGGCACCTCCAGTCTCACAGTTCGTCCTGCACCACCCGTCGCGCCCATTTTCGCCGGAGACGCGAAACGACGCGACCAGGGAGAGAAGACCCAGCGGCAACTTTCCCATCGGCAAATCACTATCCGTCCTATTCTCAATGCGCAGGGCGATACCGCTTGCACTCCATGGCACTCAACATCCCCGCCGAAGCGGGCATGGGGGCTCTTTTTTATTTTAGAAAAATGAAAGGTGCCGCAGAAGTTAACGCCCACCCTAGACGAGCACACATGAGCTTCAACGAGCGTGACATTCGACAATTCGCCACCAAGGCGGCAGAACGAGTGTGGTAGCCCGCAGAAGACGACCCAGGGCCTCTTCGGGTGACCGTGTCGTGTTCAAATCCAGGGAATACTTCAGGGTGGTGCCTATCGACGAGTTCAAGCCTCAATCAGCGCGCCACGGAGAGTCGCGGAACCAGCACTGTCAACGTGTGTGCAGGGACGGCGTCGAGCGTACCGTCGAAGCTCACGGTGTACTCCATTGTCAATCCAATGGCTGCCTTGGTATGACTGTGAGCCGACACGCAAACGCTTCGAAGAACATGCTGATGCTTCCCGATTGCGAGCTTCGTGGCCGGACCAGGCCACACGCGCTCTCCAGAAATGAACGTGGCAGCGACTGTTGTGTCTGCGGGTGCCTTTCGAGGAGGCTCGTAGATAGCCTAACTTAGGCATTGTTATCTGGATCCGATGTGTAGGGAGGAATCAATAACAAAGAACGCGTCATGGCTACACTTCTTCAACTTGCTGTGCACCACCTGGTGGCAGCGCGCGCAGGTCGCGTCGCCTCTACAGGCGCGGCAGATGACGGCAGCCAGCGCGTTGCGGCACACGACGCAGCCCACGGGCTGCACGGCCACCTTGTTCCAGCCGCCGTCCTGGTCCTGGTCCGGTTCGGACGCGGCGACCCCTGCCTTCCGCTGCTGCACGTGGCGGTGGCGCTGCTCTGCGTAGCACGCGACGCACACGCGCTCGCCTGTCACTGCGTGCCTGCGCGAGGCGAAGTTGAAGTGGCAGCGCTCACACATGGCGAAGTGGTCGGGTGGGCCCCACGACCACGTCGGCTCGCTCGATGAGGAGTCGATCATGATGTAGTAGTTGCGCCCGTCGTCGTCGATGCGACGCACCCACGTGCTCGACTCGGCCGGGATGCACGCGTCCACGTTGCTGCCGGCGAGGATCGGCGGCTTCCGGCGCGCACGCTGCGTGTAAATGTCGAAGTAGACGACGTCCCCCGTGCGTGGCTCGATGCGCCGCACGAACCGCGAGCGGATGAGTGCGCGCGCCGTCTTCCTCGCGCGGTGGATACGCGCCATGGCCTGGATCTTGAGCGCCGAGGACAGTCGAAGCGCCTCGAGCTGTTGCTGCGCCTGCTTTTCACGCACGCGTGCTAGCGCTTCGTCCACACGGCGCGCGACGATCACCTCGCGCGCAATGACTGCGCAGTCGTCCATCACGAGCTCCTCGCACACGAACTTCTCGTACGTCTCGACGTTGAGGAAATATGGCTTGGATAGGCGCAGGTCGCCGCCGTATCCGTCTTCTAGTCGCAACTGCCAGTGGCATCGACTTGGGACCTGCATGAATACGCTCGGGTCTTCCTTCGCCAAGAGATGCTGCAGCAGAACCTTCGGGTCCTGCTCAAAGATGCGTGTGGCCTCGAGGTGCACTGCAGCCTCTCCCTCACCAGTGTCTGATAGCCATGCGAGTGTTGACACGCGAACCTCGGCTGCCACTTGCTCGGCAATTTGAGACCACGCACGCAATGCAGCATCTTGTTGGGTCCTCTCACGCTCGCGCTTGAACTGCGTCCGCGCCTCTTCTTGCTCCCGCATCCGTCGAGACGCCAAGGCCATGTCGGACTGCTGCTGGAACGACCGGCGGCGCTCCACCTCCTCCGCCTGGCGCATTTTGACCTCAACCGCAGCGCTGATGGCGTCCTCGACCACCATCTTGGCCAATTCGTCTTGTTGCTGAGCGAGAGCAGACAGCGAGCCCAGCAGTGCGCGTTGGCGCTTGTCCGCAGCCGCGACTTCCTTGCGACGGCGGTAAAAGCCTTCCCACTCGCGCCAATGCGCAAGCATCTCTGGATGTCATTCGAGACCATCAAATTAGAACTAGTAGGAAAGATTGAACGAATCCTGTAGTGGTGAACAAACGCGGACCTTTTCGCTCTCGGCGCGCCACAAAGGCAGCCACATGCGCTCGCTGCTCTGCGTGTCTCGCCTTCATGTCCTTTAATTACCATAAAGAGTTGGGAATGAGATCTCCATCGACATTCAGGCCATCAAACGCGTAATCTCACCTGGTAGAACGCCGTGAAGACTCGAAAGCTGCGCTTGAGCAACGACTGTCGCCGGAACCGCTCGCTACGTCTCGCTGCTGCCGCATGACTGTCGATCATCAAGCAAACGAGCAGCCTTATCAGCGATAATGCCACCAAATCGACCAACGCAACACCAAATCGAACGAACATGAGCAGTGAGGACGAATAGAACACACGCCACGGAGCGAAGACCCAGCGCTTGAGCGCCCACTCGCGGAGTCTTCGCGCCTGGCACGTCCACGCGCTCATTTCTTGCCGTCGGCGAGTGTTTGCACGCATCCGACGCAGCATTTTGGCCCCAGAGCAAGTGTAAAAGCGCTTGTCCCCGCGCTTCATGAGCTTTCGGTCGGCCACGAACTGGATCCAGCGCGCCCATCGGGCTCGTGGCTCTCGCGACTTCCAGAGCGCCAACGCTCGCTCGAACCTCACGCGCGCCTCCTCCTTCTGGAATCGAGAGCGAGCATCCACATACAGGTCGCGGTAGAACGTGAGCCGCGTATCGTCCGTCAGCCGCTTCCAGCGCTGGAACTTGATCTGCTTGAGCAGCGTCGGGTGGGAATCTAGCAAACGTTCACGGCACTCAACGTTAGTGTCCCAGAGCCTGGCCTCGCGTGTGAGCTTCCACCCACCGATGAATGCGGCGAAGTGCGTCTCCGAGACGAATCTCCCGGCTGCGCGACTACTATCGACAGCGCTTCCCGCCTCTGCTGGAGCGCCAATTGACACGAGCAGGTCGCTAACAATGGCTCGGATGACGAGTTCATCCTGCTCGCCCTCGCTGGCGACCGAGAGGACTCGGAATGCGTCCGCAGCGCGAATGACAGACGTTGATCGGCTTGAAAAGCTGCTGAATTCGTCGAACCAGAGCGTCAGCAGCCTCTTCTCGCCGTCTCGCCACCTTTCCAGCACTGTCAGCGCGCTCAGTAGCTCACGGAAGTCCAATTTTTCTTCCTTCTCCTTCGCTTTCTGGGGCAATCTGGCTGCGAACGCGCGAAACGCGGCTCGGAGGTGCTGCAGGATCACATTGAACGCTGTGTTGGCGCTGCTGCTCGGCATCAACAGGGTCGAGTTGAGACGGAAAGCCTTGTGGAACGCCACCTCAAGCTGTGGGAACGTCACAAGAGGATCTGCGAACGCGCGACGGCACTCGATGGCCAGGTCTCGCACCCACATCATCACCATCGCCGTCGAGTTGGCTGATGAGGGCGAGATGGACGACACGGGTGCTAATTTCCCAGCTGATGACGGGGGATTGCTCCGTTGTGAACATGTGAACTCGGTCGCGGAGGCGTAGAGCGCGCGTAGAGGCTGCCAACGCGTGTGGAACCACTCCACCTGCTCTGCGCGATGCCGCTCGCGCTCCTTGCTCAGCTCGAGCTCATGCTCCCGCGCTCGAACTCCCTCCCGCTGGTCCTTGACTCGGAATCGACATGGAGAGGGCGAAGTGGAGCGGGCGGCGTTGTTATTCAGCGGTGCAAGGAGCTGGAACGACGGCGGAGACGTGAGCCGTCGCTTACGGTGGAGAACGCGCTCTTCAGGAGCAAGCGAAAGCATTTTGGACACTAGAAGCAACCGGGTTGGTGATGATCAACGGTCAATCGACGAGCAGCACAGTTGTGAAGGCGCTCAGCAACCGTCAGGCGTAAATTTAGCGCACTCCATGTCTTGGCCGCGTCTCTACGAATCGCTCAGCAGTGGATTCGACGCGAGAGCGATGCCTGAGGGCGAGGAGCAACTTGGTCAGGCGCCGGTCGACGTGGAGAGCGCGATTGACCGGGTGCTGACGCCAGCGGAGCGCAAGAAGGTGGCGCGCACGTCCGCTCGGCTGGAGAAGCGGCTCGCCAACAGCAAGCACGTGTGGGTACGCGACGCTCGGACGCTGCGTCACGGCGTGGAAAGCTCAGTGTAAGCGCTTCTAGTCGCCTCGTGGCAGTGCTGAGCGACGTCCTGACATGCTTCTCGCTGCTTGGGATCGCCATAAAGCCCGTACTTCTCCCTGCAAGTGACGCTGTCGACGCCAATCGCCGACATCCGCGTGCGTACACCAACTCAACGGCAGTCTAGGTGTTAACACAACTAACCACGTGAATCTCGACACAGTACGACGTGCAGGAGGCGTTCGCGCGGCTCTCGAGCTATAGCAGCGAGCGCGAAGGCCCGCTGGGGCTCGTGTTTGACGGTCGCGTGCTCCGCGACGACCAGCCGCTCGCGACGTACCTGTCCACCAGCAACAAGGGACACTGGGCGACGCCCTACCTCGGTACTGGCCCTCGAATTGGTAGTGAGTACGAACGCCCTGACTAACGCCACGCTGCTGCCACAGGCATCATCTGGGTGGTCCCTTGGCGGCGACCAGCGTAGAGAATAGCCAAGGGAGGGGGGCGGAAGGGTCTAACGATCGAGGATCATGGATAGATAGAGAGAAAGCAGCGTGTTTCACCCGAGTAGCCCCTTGGTCTCCGACTCATCCTGACTCTCGTCCGTGTCGTCCTCGTCCTCCTCATCGAAGTCGTACGACCGCCGGCGCCTCCGCTTGTTCTTCTTCTTATTGCTACTCTTCTTCTTCTGCTTCTTCTTGCAGCACAAGGACAGGAACGACTCGTCCTCGTCCTTCTGGTATGTCGGCCCGCCGCCCAGCAGCCGGTTCAGGCACGGCACCAGGTACTCGCAGCGGCAGCACCAGCGGTACGCCAGGCTCTCCTCGTCCCCGCCAACTGCTCGCGCGGGCGACGCGTACTCGTCGAACTTGTCATTCAGCGCCGACACCTCGGAGCGCGCCTTGAGCTCCGGCGCGTGCAGCATCTCGTGCACGTCGTCGATCAGCACTGGCGTTGCGTAAATGTCCAGCGTCCACCTGCAGCCCCTACAGCATGAGCACCCGAACAACGATGGAGGGCATGTCTGTCGGGGATGTGCCCTACCTGACGATGGGCTTGGCGCCCGCTGTACCGTACAGCTCGGCATACAGCGTGTACACCTGCGGGTTCACGCCCCTGCATGTTCACAAGTGTTAGAAGCCATCTGACAAGTTGTTAAGACCGACAAGGGACATATGACATCCCACCGGTAGTGTGTAGTGGCCTCGAGGCCCTTGCGCAGGCAGTACTCCTGCGGGTCGAAGAGCGTGGCGTTGGTGAGTGGCCCGGGGCGCGTCACGGGGCAGTCCGGGTCGTCCTCGCTCAGCACGTAGGCCATCCACGCGTCCAGCCACGGCGTCTCCACCAGGCACCACGCCTCACCGCGCCGCAACTCGCGCGAGTCATACCGTAGAATCAGCTCCCGCTCCTGTCATCATCACCATACAAGCAGCGTTAGACGCCCTATAGATAGAGAGCGGCAACGTGCAGAGCGGCGGCCTACCATGCGGCGGCGCTCCTCGGCGGGCGAGCGGCCCAGCGCCGCGCTGTGGTGCACCGTGGCGTCCAGCGCGCGCGCCGCCTGCACACCCGGCAGCGACATGTCTAGAGCGTCGTCGTCATCCTCCTCGAGCGCGTCGCGGCCGCCCTCGCGCCGTCCGAACCACCGCAGCATCGTCCTCTTCCTCTCCCTCTCGTCCTACCGACGTCACTATGGGAAGCTTGATGGGGAATTCGCAAAGTGTTCTGGACGGGAGGGCGTTAGATGGCTAATTATAGTGAACCCTTCTGGATAAAAGGCACGCGGTACACTTCCAACATATACTTGTATCAGCAACAGCGTGAGAGTGCACCCACCCTTGTACATATAAACATATGCACCCATGCCCGACATGTAGAGCGAACGTGTAGAGCGACTTTATATGTTGGGTATACGCTCATAGAAACTATACGTTGTCCGGCGTCCACGCATTTCAAACCGTCACAAGCGCATCGGAGACCGACCATCAACGTGTAGAGCGCGCGCCCTACCTTCGCCCTCCCAGCATGAGCGACTCGGAGTCGGACTACGACGAGCAGGAGGAGCTGCAGGCGCAGGAGGAGGTGGAGCTGGGCTTCGTGGTGCCGCGCGCGGATGAGGACGCGCTCTCCCTCGCTCTGCACGCACATCCAGACTGGAGCGCGTGGGACGGCGGCAAGGTGGGCGGCGCGCCGAGCTGGCTGCTACCGTCCTCCCCGCTGCCCTCCCTCCCGTGCAGCGGCTGCGGGGCGCCGCTGTCGCTGCTGCTGCAGATCTACTGCCCACTGGACGCGCACGAGCAACCGGACGCCTTCCACCGCGCGCTCTACGTGTTCGTGTGCAAGGCGACGGCGTGTCCTTCACTCGGCGCGTCCGCCCGCGTGCTGCGCGCGCAGCTGCCAAGGGACAACGCCTTCTACGCATCTGAGAGCGGGGCGGCGGGCTTCTCGGAAGAACAGGCGGACGCGTGGAAGGAGGCGCGGGCCTGCGCCGTGTGCGGACAGCACGCGCCGCTCACGTGCGGCCAGTGCCGCGTCGCGCACTACTGCGGCAAGGACCACCAGCGAGAGCACTGGACCGCCGGCGGACACAAGGCCGACTGCGCGCGCTGGTGCGTTCCCTCATTCACTCGTCCTACTCCCCCTACCAGCGTCAATGACAGTGTTGTGCTCTACGTGGATGACTAGTGCGGAGAGCGGGCGGCTAGAGCAGTCGGAGGAGGTGAAGCAGCGGCTCAAGGCGGACGGGTCGAGCAGCCTGTTCCCCGAGATGGCGCTGGAGATCGACAGTGAGCCTGACGCGAGCGAGGCCGTGGACGAGTACGAGGCCAAGCTCATCGCCGACTTCGAGCGCCGTACGTCCTCCTGGTCTCCCTTCCTACGTCCTCCTCCCCACCTAACGCTCCTCTAATGGTGCTTCACACCTGCCAGGCAAGCAGCAGACTACGTCGAACGGAGAGGGCGACGTGTTCTTGGACGACTCGGCCATCGACGTGACGCAGCGCGAGCTGAACGAGGCGGTGGGCGCCCTCCCCACGGGGCAGGACAAGCAGTACGTGCGCTTCCTCACGCGCGTGGCGTTGGCCAAGGACCAGGTGCTGCGCTACGCTCGCTGGCGGGACGAGAGCGCGCTCTGGGTGCACGAGAAGGGCGTGCGCGCCCCCCACTCGGCGCCTGCGTGTCCACGTTGCGGGGGGCCGCGCAAGTTCGAGTTCCAGGTGCTGCCACAGCTACTGTTTTACCTCAAGGTGGACGCGGACAGCTCCCTCAGCGAGATCGGCAAGCGGAGCTGCGACTGGGGCACGCTCGCCGTCTACACGTGCGCGCAGAGCTGCCCGCTGGACGCGCACTACACCGACGAGTTCTTGCACTACCAGCCGCCCTACGCCGGTGCCTAACCCCCCCCCCCCCACTATTCAACAAGGTAGAACGCTCGTGTACGTGAGAAGTATTGCGTCTGTTGCGTGTAGAGCAGGGTAGAGTCCTACCAAACTACTTCCTATTGAGCCCAGGCGGGTAGCGGCACGGAGAAGTCCCAGTCGACGCTGCGGTAGCGGAACGCGTGCAACCACAGTGCCTGCGTCTCGTTCGCGTAGTCCACGACCCCGAGGGAGGGCGATAACGACCGGGAGGGCGTCCGACAGTGCGTGCACATGGCCTTCGCGGCCACCGCAAGTCCCTCTGCGCTTTCGTCCGTCCTCCCAATGTCCCCACTCTCTTCTACAGCCACGTCCTCACCTACGGATGGCACTTGGGCGGTGGTAGTCTCACCCTTGGCTGGTAATTTGCGGTAAAGCGGGTCGTTGACGATGGGGAAGCCCAGGAACTGCAGGTGCACGCGCAGCTGGTGCGTGCGGCCGGTCACGGGGACGCACTCGACAACACTTTCGCGGCCCCCATTCGCCGTCCGTAGCACGCGGAGGAGCGTCTCGCAGGGCTTGCGGCTCTTGTGGGGGTCCGTGTGGGCCGTCCCCACGCTGCGGCGGTGCTGATCCGCGCTATCCAGGCACTCGATCGGCGCCTCCAGCCGCCACCAGTCCCCTCCGCCCTGAGGACCATCCCCAAGGACGTGCGGACGGACGCTGAGGACGACCGGCCCGTCCCTGAGGATGCACTGAGAGCCGAATACGTCCGCAGCGTCCGCGTGCGGGTCCGCAGTGGGAAAAACCCCATGGACGCGGGCCACGTAGTGCTTGCGGACGGTTTGATCCGCGATCTTCCGGCCCACGGCAGCCGCGTTTACTGCGGATGTGGCGAGGAGCGTCAGCCCCGACGTGAGGCGATCCAATCGGTGAACTGGGAAGTATCCGCGGCCGTCCCCGGCCAGCGGCCGCTCGGCCGCCAGCCACTCTGTCAGTGAGTTGTGGAATAGCGGGCCGCTGGGATGGACTGGGATCCCAGACGGCTTGTTGACCACCACTATGTCCGCGGTCTCGTGTTGTACCATGGACGATGGGAACGAGGATGAAGATGAAGATGAAGATGAGAACGGTCCGCACGTCGTCTTCCCATCGTCTGCAATGTGAACGCGCGGTTCATGGCGGTGGATGACGTGTACCACGCGGTCCCCGTCCTGGAGGACGTAGTCTGCAGACTGCACGCCCCCGTTCACGTGGATGAGGCCCAAGCGGATGGCCGCACCACAGTAGCCCGCGGACAGGCCGAACTCGTCCCGGAAGAGATCTAGGAGTGTCCGGCCGCACCATCGGCGCTTGGTGGAGCAGGAGAATGTGTGGATATATGGATCCACGACGCGGACGTGGCATCGCCTCCCGCCGCTGTAGCCGCAGGGACGGTCTGCACTTGCGGACGGACATGGCGCGTACGTGATCCTCGGCCGTATATGGGGGTCCATATCCATGTGGACTTGCTTGTGCGGACGCGCTGTAGACGCGTTTGATTTTGCAGATGTGGATATGGATGTGGATGAGGATGCGGTCAGCCGTGCGGCTTTGCGGTCCGTGAGCCACTGCGTCTTCTGCTGCTTCCGCTGTTGCTTCCGCTGCTGTTTCTTGCTCAGCTCGTGCCCTGTGGATGAAGATGAAGATGCAGTCGGACTCTCCTTCATCTGCAGGCCAGCCATCCCGTCTGGTCGTCTTGAGAAAACTGCGATTAGTTCCTAACACATCCATCCATAGTGTAGACGATATTTATGGGATGCAAATGATGAATCTTTCACGTATTTAACTGATACTGCTGATATATGGATGGCTACACTCGTTACACTGTACTATTGTCTACCCTCCACTCTAATATGCTTCGGCCTTGCTCCCCCTACACGCCCTACGCCGCTCTACCCGCCTGCTTTACCCTGCGTCGCTCGTTTGTCACTTGTACGTTGCCAGTATACACTCGCTCGGCTGCTGCGCCGTCCTCATACTAGTCTCTATCGCCCTCCCTCTCCTCACCACCCCACCCACTCCTTCCACTGTAGCCATCTCGCTCCCCCCCCCCCCCCCCCCCCCCCCCCCCCCCCCCCCCCCCCCCCCCCCCCCCCCCCCCCCCCCCCCC
>JAASGW010000798.1:0-12129 GCA_023334395.1 Phytopythium sindhum | reverse complement strand
TTGGCGCGTGCGGTGGGCACGCTGGTGGGTGGCTACTTCTACCAGAACTACGGCCCGCGCACCATGTGGATCGTGACGGACATGGCCGTGCCGCTCGCGCTCATCGGTGTCGCCGCGTTCGCGTACCTCAAGGACAACGACGTCAGTGCCAAGAAGGATGGTGAGGCGCGCCCGCTGCTGCAGAAGGTCGACGAAGCCCAGTAGGCGGATCAAGGCCCATGTTGCGCCGTCGGAGGCAGCCGAGCGACAGCCTCAGTATATCGTGCGTGGTGCGTGGCCGAGGACGCTCGCGATAGGACCGTTAGCATCGCATACTCCCTGACGAACCCGTCAAAGTACCTTTTCCGTGATAGAAATACAATTCTTGTCTGTTCTGCCCCATTGAACGCGTTGCACCTCAAGAGCATTTGGTAGGGCCTTATATTCGAGTCTTCTGCCCCTGCTTCAAGGTGCGATTATGGTCGTGAACCCATAACTGGACGAGAACAGCAGCCGACCAACTGCTTCAAGCGGGATGCGGCTGCGCGTTATCAATGCCGAGAATGGAGAGCATGCGAGACGACTGGAGAGCAATCGAGTGCCAAATGAAGGCGTGCATGTTGCCATATACAGGCGAGGCTTCATGGTGCTTCGTATCGCTGACTACAAACAACAGCATCAGAATCGCAATTATGACTCGGCATTTCGCGACTCGATTGTAAGACCTCGGCAAATTTTCGCTCAAATTTTCTGCCTTGCCTGCTTTTTTCGGAAGAGTTGGCAGGTTCTAAAAGAAAAATGCCGCCGAGCGCCCTGCCTCCATGCTTGTCACTCACCACTGACTGACTCATGTCTCCCCGCTGTGAAGTTCATCGTGAAGTTCACGGTTTCACGACCCGTGACGTGCCACAAGGCATCATCATTTCCGCGTGGCCCACGACGAAAATGATGTCTCGCCACTCGACCAGTTCGAAATTTTCGCACCTTCAAGGCGCTGCATAGTTCGCGAGCGAGCCCCAAATTTCCAGCATGCCGTGTGACCAAGTGGCTACGTCTTTGACTGCTTCATGATTGACTAAAGCACGTCACGTGGCCACGGACACGCGCACCTTCGACCGGAGCGCGGCGAAATTTGGTGACAAGGTCCCCTCCATGGCCAGCCAGTCAGTCGTGACCACCGGCGTTCGCTCTTGGGCACCATCTCCTCGCCGCTTACCGCCCGCGGGAAGGTGGATACTCCATCACGGCCGCCATCAGACGGAAATTTCCATCTTCAAGCCGTCCGTTCTCTCCTCCGCTCCCGGTCAGCAGCGTGGCACTCGCGTCGATGCGCGCGCGTTGACTCGCTCGCGTGTCTTTGTCGTGTTCGGATACTGAAAGGGGAGAGACTGGGCCGACACCAGGCGAGGGGTGGCATTGCCAATCCGGTGTCGCTGGCAGCGACTCGCTGTCAGAATCCAACTCGACCTCATCCACCGAAGACCAGTCTCACTTGATCCCAGCCCAGCGTCCCAAGCTCCATCCATCACCTGATTGCAGTCATGGCGACGGTGCTGTCTGGCAAGCCAGCGGGCGCGGCCAAGTGGTATGAGAACACGCTGTGGGAGGCCAAGCTTATGTGCGCGCTCAACTCTGGCTGGGTGTCGACGCTGGCCAACTTTCTACCCGTCTTCTACCAGCAAGTGGCGATGTTCGACAAGGTGCAGATCGGCGTGCTGCAGACGCTGCAGAACCTCGTGGCCATCGTCGGCCCGCCCTTCTGGGGCGCCGTGGCGGACCGCATCCGCAACCAGCGCATCATCCACGTGACCTGCATCGTTTCGGGCACGCTGCTCCTGTTCGTGCTGCAGTACTTCTACTGGTCCTTCAACCTCACTATGCTCGTGGTGCTCGTGGCCAACTTCCAAATGTCGCCCGCCGGCTCCATGCTCGACCACGCCATCCTTGCGCTCATCGATCGCGTTGGCGGCGAGTATGGCAAGCAGCGGCTCTTCGGCGCCGTCGGCTGGGGCTTCTGCGCCTACCTGACGGGCCTCATCGTGGCCGTGGGCGGTATCTCGTGGGCTTTCAACGCCAACGTCATCGTCGGCTTCTCGTCACTGCTCGTGCTGCGCCTGATCCCGCCCATCCACTACGAGCCCGTCGGCGTCATTGAGTCCATGGAGAGGGGCCGGCAGGAGGCCGAGCCGTCGTTCATCGACAACGCGCGCCGCATCGTTAGGAAGGCCGACGTGCTCGTGCTGATCGGCGTGGTGCTCATCACGGGACTCATGTACGGCGTACTCTCCAGCTTCCTCACGCTCAACCTGTACAACCTGTCGGGCGAGAACCCCCAGATCATCGGCGTGGCCATCATGTGCGAGACCATCTCGGAGCTGCCGGCCTTCTTCTACTCCCACACCATCATCAAGAAGCTCGGCACGGTCGGCGTGCTGCTCATCTCCATCGCCGGCTACGCCATCCGCATCACGTACTACGCCGTCATGCCAAACGCCTGGAGTGCCATCCCGTTCGAGTTCCTGCACGGATGCACCTTCGCGCTCTCCTGGGCCGCGTGCACCGAGTACCTGTACTCGGCCTCCCCCAAGGGCTGCGAGGGCACGGTCATCGGCATCCTCAACGGCGTGCAGAACGGCTTGGCGCGCGCGGTCGGCACCATCGTGGGCGGCTACTTCTACGAGGTCTACGGCCCGCGCACCATGTGGTGGATCACCGACCTGGGCGTGCCGCTCTCGCTCATCGGCGTCGCCATCTTCGCGTACCTCAAGGAGGAGGACCAACCGGAGGAGGAGGAGGAGGCCGCGCCGCTCGTGTCACCCCACGAGCCAACCTACAACACGACCGAGTAGACGCAGAGGAGAGCGGTCCCCGTGTGTTAGTGGAGTGATGTGGAGTTTTTCGTTACATCTCTGCGTCGGTCAACGACGCTTCGCTAGCGTAAATGCAAGCCCTCGCGCTTGGAATGCACATGATCACCTATGAAAGACGGAACGTAGTCATTGTTCTCTTGTTATTCTTCGTCAGACCAATGCGACTAACAGAAAACGCGCGAAGCCTCTAGCGGAGCGGCAGCTGAGCGCCATAGCCGTCGGATTGGCTCTGCTTCTCCACCGATGAAGAGCTGCCGAGTTCGTTGTCGGCCTTAAGCGCGTAGTCTCGCACGTTGAGCTGCGTCTGAACGACGCCCAGAAACCCGCAGCGCGTGCGGAGGGCGTTTCCGTGCAGGACAACCCCGTACTCGAGGCAGAAGGACGGGTGGAGCGTGATTTGATGTCCCGTGTTCTTCTCCATGAAGAGCGAGCCCCTCACCAGGCTCCGCGCTCGCATCGGGACGTCCGTAAGGACCTCCAGCGGCAGTCGCTGGCTCACGTCGACGCTCTCGAACGACAAGTTTGTGCGCTTGAGAAGTGACGGGGCCGCTCCTGCGCCGAGACTCGCGAGCTTCGTAGGTGACGAGTTCATCAGGATGCCGGCCGTCGTGTTGGTCGTGTCCTTCGCGCCGAGCAGAGCCGACAGCTTGGATGGCGAACTGGACAGTGTGGACATCTTCGAAGGCGACTCGGACGAGTCGGGAGACACCACAGCCGACGTGCTGCTTGTCGTCAGCGAATTGAGATGGCTCTCCATCACGTCCTGGCTTCGCAGACGGAAATAGTTGTAGCGCACTGCAGCCACAGCCGCGACCGCCATCACGGAGAGCACAATGGTCCAGACCAGAGGAGCGAATATGGTCACCAAGACCTCGGTCGGCGTGTTCTGGAGCGAGCCTTGCCGCTCTGGAAAAGCGTTCGCAACGAGTGCTACTCCACGGAAGGCGAGCGGATCGACCGGCCGCTGGTGCTCCGTCCTGTGCTTGGCTCGCAGGAGGCGAGGCATCACGCCGCTCAACACGGAGTATCCGACCAGAAGACTGACGCTGGCGACCTCGAACTTGCTCACGTAAGTCCCGCGAGCGAGCCGCAGTGCTTGTTGCTCATTGAAGGCGACTAGTGCGTCCCATGCTGCGTTCACAGACAGCAGCACCAGTACCCAGAGTCGCGCGATCGTCAACAAGACGTGCGCTTTCGTAAATATATCGCTGTTAGAGTCATCAAAGGCGGCAGGCGCGAGAGGAAGGATCGCCACCCAGGTTAGCAGACGCGATAACGTTGCAAGCAGCGCGATTGGTCTGCTTCGCAGCAGGGAGACCTGTAGAACGCCGCTGTAGTCGTTCGTCGTGAAGCCGAGCTTGGTGGTGTATGCGCCCGACTTGGCCCAGAACTCGCTACGCATCGCAGACTTCCAGATCGGCCAGAGCATCCAGAGGGCGATCTCATTGGTGCTGTACACGTTCAGAGCCATCAGAGCTAGGTCGATCAGCACCATCAGCGTGTAGAGTGCTCCGGAGCATGAGACGTTGAGCAGCATCTTGTGCTCGATGATGCGGTCAGACCCCGGCTCAGCGGCAGCGCTGACGCGGAAGACACTCCGGGCGTTCGTGCGGACGAGCAGCGTCATCTCCATGACGTGGAGAACGTCCGAGGTCAGCCAAGCTTTATCGTGCAGCAGATGCCGGAAGGAGGTCGCAAACTGGCCCACGAAGGCGCTGCGGTAGTAGTTCGAGTTGCCGCACCCGAAGATCTCGGGTGAGTACCATCCAGGGCCTTTGGTAGCGAAGCCCTCGACGCACACGACATCTGACAGCGGCGCGCTCTTGCTGATCACGTTGAGCAGCTCGATCATCTCCATTTCGGCGTCACTTCTGGGCTCCGCCCGCTCGTAGTCCAGCTGGTTCACTTCTTCGTCACGTAGCTGGTCGAGGAGGAGGCTTGGTGGCGGCCCTTGCATCGCGTATCGCCCGCGGAACTGCTTCACGATGGACGAATGACAGATCGGTGGCTTGCGGTGGTGGTACAGGAGGCTGCACGCGCCCCACGCGACTGCATCGACGCGCAGACTGCTGGTGAAGACGAGTTCAGGGATGACGGCGGGGCGTGTCGCCGGTCCAAGGTGGCAGTTGCTGCCCAGGATGTGGTCGACGTGGTCGTTCAGGTGTTTGTTGTGCTGCGGCTCTGCCCTTGTACTTTGCAGCGGCGTGAGCGAGTCGCACTTCTCCAAGAAGGAGAGCCAGCCCGAAGCCTGTCGGATCGCCTGTCCGGGCACTAGCGAGAAGTTGGCCGCCGGAAGCAGCTCCTTGGGCTGCAGCACGAACGACTCGGCCGAGGAGAAGGCGTACGCGTCGCGCGGGCCGATCCAGCGCAGCTTAAACCAGAGATCACGCGCGTCCAGCAGGAAGAGCGCCAACGCGAGCAGCACCTCCAGCGCCAGGCGCGTCCACGCCGACAGCCGCCGCCACGACCCGATGCGCGCTACCATGACGGGGTATTGAACGCAATCAGGGATTCCGAGAGGAGGAGAAGCGCCAGTGGTGACTCGGAGAGCGCAGCGAGTGAGCGGATCGTCGATCTTCCAGCGGTCGGGACGCGAAACGACGCGGATCGGAGCTGCTCGTCGCGTACTGATTCTAGTTGGTGTTGTCTCAGTACGCTCCTCTATTGAGGGGCTTAACTGTACGCACACGAACAGGTCTCCACTAATGACCAACCAGCTCCTAGCCCTAAAGCAGTACCCTCGTCAATTCCACACACGGCAGCGCTAATACTTGGGAAGCAAAGGACAAGATGCTCAAGGTCAGCGCGTCGGAGCGCGCGTTCATCGTGGAGGGCGTGGCGGCCAACGTGCGCGCGGACGGGCGCGACCGGCTGTCGTACCGTAGCGCGGCGGTGGAGACGTCGCTACTGTCGCAGTCGAACGGCTCGGCGCGCGTTTCGCTCGAGGGCTCGGGCACGGACGTGCTGGCGTCCGTCAAGCTTGAGGTGGCGGCACCGCGGCCCGAGGCTCCCAGCGCCGGCGTCATGCAGGTATCCGTGTCGTGCTCGCCGTCCGTGTCGGCCAAGCTGGCGGGCCGCGCCGTGGAGGAGCTCAACGTGGAGCTGTCGCAGCTGTTGACGCGCCTGCTGTGCTCGTGCCCGAGCGTCGACCTGGAGCAGTACTGCATCGTGCCGGGCGAGAGCGTCTGGGCCATCCACGTGGACGCGATGGTCTTCGAGTCGAGCGGCAACCTGCCCGACGTCATCTCCATGGCTATCTACGCGGCGCTCAACGACACGGTCTTCCCGTCGGTGCGCCTCGTGGGTGTCGAGGGCGAGGACAAGACCATCGAGGTCGAGACTGACCCCGCCGCAGGCAAGCTCATGGCCGCCCGCAACTGGCCCATCTGCGTCACGCTGTGCAAGATCGGTGCCAATTTCATCGTCGACCCCATGCAGGAGGAGGAGCTCTGCATGACGGCGCAGGTGAGTGTCGCCGTCGATCCGGCCGGCGAGGTCTGCGGCGTGCAGAAGAGCGGCGTCGGCGCCATCGAGATGCGCGAGATGCAGCAGATGATCGACGAGGCCTGCGCGCGCTCCAAGGAGCTATTTAAGCTGCTGCAGGCAGCGCTCGACGCGCAGCGGAGTCGCGACGCCAAGGCCGGCCGGCGGCTCGAGCGTGTCGGTTTCTTGGCATGAGCCCGCGTTGTTGAGTCAGGCACTACGTGAAGGAATAGAGCGAGCGGAAAGCACAGTGTCGGTGCGAATCACCTTTTGGAATTGCATTGCACACGTGTACAGACTCTATTAGTTTACCATGTCGTTTGCTCTCACTCCTCCATGACCGTGACCTCGCTGCCGGCCTCGGCTCCGAGCTCGGATAGATAGTTCACCACGCGCAGCAGGCGGCCCTGGTACCGCTCGAGAACCGCAATGTTGAGCGACCGGTTCGTGAACCCCATGGCGTCGAGCTCCGACAGCTGCGCTTGCCACTTCACCTCTTGGTTCGCAGACTGCGCGACGGGCATGGTCGGCTCCATCGCGTGGATCGCAGGAAGGCTGGAGGACGCGTGCAACTCCTACAATGCAGCGTCACAACGACAAACAAGGCGTTAGTCGTGAACACGTGCGATATCCAGGCAAACCCCCACCCATCGAACTCACTTCGTCGAGCGACTGCTCGAGCATCCGACGAGCCCCCTCCCACTCCTGGGGCAGGACGACTCGACTGAGAGCGTTCACATCCTCGACGTTTGACGTCGAGGCCGCAGCGTCACTGGTTGTGACTGCTTGGCTGATGATCTTCTCGACGAACAGTGCCTCCTGTCGTCCGTTCAGCGCCAGCTCTTTTAGCGACTTGTTGGAGGCGTCCATGCCAAACAGACGGCGAGGGTACGTCGCCGCGATTTGGTACTCGCTCGCGTCATCGCCCGTCAGCGCCTCGATCAACTCGAAAACGCCGGCGAGCTGCGCCTTGTGCAGGAACCGTCGAGTTGCCTGGGTGCCGTCCGGCAGGCGGAGCATGATCTTCACTTGGAAGCGCTCCTCTATCGGAGGCTCGGGCGCGAGCTGTGCCATCTTCTCCGCCTTCCTCTGCTCCTTCTGCTTGGTGAGCTCAAGCGCGCGCTGCGCCTCGCGCTCGCGCTCCTTCTCCGCCTCCTTTGAGCGTTCCACAGCCTCGCAGGGCAGCAGCGCCACCTCCAGGTCCGTGTTCAAGATGTTGACCGCGGCTTCTGGCTGCAGCTCCACCACGCGCACCTCGAATGTCTCTTTGCCGTGGCGCACAAACACGATGTCGCCCACTGTCAGCGTCGTGTGCGCTTTGAGCGACCGCTCGAGCAGCTGCTTGAAGTCGATCTCGCGCTTGCCGAAGCCGTTGCCTCGCGGCTGCAGCCCTGCGAACTTGCCCTTCTCTAGCCGCACGAACTTGACCTGGATCGACTCGGGGAACCGGTGCGGGAGCGGCAGGTGCTGGAAGAGAGACGCCGCGACCTTCGGCGGAAGCCCGACCGTTCCCTCCGCCGCCGTGAACTCGAGCACGCCCGCGTGCGTCTTGTAAACTGTGTCGGTGTGGCTCGCATCCGCGAATGACAGCTCGAACGTGAAGACGCCCAGCTCGTGCGCGTTCTGCGGGTTGAGCTCCTCCAGCGCCGACACAGGCAGCGCGATCTTGTCGCCGTCGTTGGTCGCCGGCACGGGCAGCAGCCGCTGCGCGTACTTGATGCCGCCGGTGACGCGCTGTTCCTCCAGCGCGAGCTCCTCCTGGAGCGCCTGTTCCTGCAGCCGCTCGACGCGCCGCCTGGCCTGCTCGCGTTCCAGCTCCTCGCGCGCCTTGTCCGCCGCCTCGCGCCGCCGCTGCTCCGCCTGCGCCTTGCGCTTCGCCTGCTCGCGCCGTTTCTGCTCCTCGCGCTTCCACTTGCTGCCGCGCGCGCTCAGGTCCAGCTCCATGCTCCTATGTAGCTGTGTGGAGATATCGGGGTGTGTTGCTAATGTTGTGCGCGTCCAGGGGCGCGAGAATGAGAATGACGTCAGTTGTCGGCGGCGTTCTCGAACGCATGGGCTTCTATTTCCCAGCAGCTACGGAGCAACGCGAAAAGGGAATAACACACGCATACTTTGATCAAGAGAGACGTATCCCATCGATTACTTCATCGTGCAGAATGTTGGTTGATGTGGTCCACTCACGCAGAATTATCAGATACTGTCCCACAACTGAAGTGTATCAGATACCAATCACGCATAGCGCATTGTTACAGTCAACGACTTCAGAGGAAGCGCTGGCGCAGGAGGCCCTGAGCGGCGGCGTTCTTGCCCGGCCGGACGGGCGCGATAGCGTCGATCTCGGCCTTGATCTCGGGCGTGAGTTGGTCTGCGACGGCCAGGCCGCCGAGCGTTTCCAGCAGCTGCGCCGGGGTCTTGGCGCCCAGAAGCACGGACGACACGTGCTCGTTCGAGACGCACCAGGCGATGGCCAGCTGCGCGAGGCTGCAGCCCAGCTTGCCGGCGATGGGCTCCAGCTTGGCGGCCGTGGCCACCTTGGCGTCCGCGTCCGGCAGGATCGTGCGCATGAACGGGTGCGAGAGGCGAGAGCCCTCCGGAACCCCATGCGTGTACTTGCCCGACAAGATGCCGGAGCACAGCGGCGACCACGTCGTCAGTCCGAGCTTGTACTTGGCGTACAGGTCCGCGAACTGCGTCTCGACCTTGGACCGCTCGAGGATGCTGTACTGCGGCTGCTCGACGATCGGGCGGATGAAGCCCAGGCGGTCGGCGACCTCGCACGCCTCGGTGATCTGCAAGGCTGTCCACTCGCTCGTCCCCCAGTAGAAAGCCCAGCCTTGATCGATGATGAAGTTCATCGCGCGCACGGTCTCCTCCACCGGCGTCAACGGCTCTGGTCGGTGGCAGAAGATGACGTCCACGTACTCGAGCTGCAGGCGCTTGAGCGAGGCCTTGGTGCCCTCGACGAGGTGCTTGCGCGAGAGCCCCTGGTCGTTCGGACCGCCCTCCACAAAGCCCTTGGTTCCGTTGAAGATCTTGGTCGTCACCACGAGGTCTTCGCGTTGCCAGAGGCCGGCCTCTTGCCCCTTGCGGATCGCCGCGCCGATGAGCTCCTCGGACTGACCGTTGCCGTACATCTCGGCCGTGTCGAAGAGGTTAACCCCGTGCTCGAACGCCGTCTTCATTACCTCGTACCACTTGTCGACCGTGTAGTTCGGGTTGTAGTCCATCCACCCGCCAAGTGCGAGCTTGGAGACGAGCAGGCCCGAGTTACCGAGGAAGCGGTATTTCATCTCGTGGTTGGACGGCGGCGCCATGGCAGTAGGACAGGGGCGGAGCTTGGTGGTGGTTGCGCTTGAGGCTTATGCTGGAGAGCTGATTCGGAAATGACCGACCCATTCGATCGAGACCTCCGCTTCTTATCGGTAGTGACGCTGAAGGAGCCTCATGTGGTGCTGAGAGTACAAGCAGCAAGCAGCGGGGTCTGATGAACTGCATGGGTCATCATTTCCTCTCGTGCAATCATTTAAGTGAGTATTCGGCTCGTGCGCACTGCTTTTAGGGCGTGGATGACTCGGGCACTTTCACTCGCGCATAGCCGCCTGGGTAATCTCATCTGATTACGTCGATCGATCGCCACTAACGTGTAATGCCGAACAAAACGCCGTCTTCTATTCTTATACAACGCGGTCATGCCAGAGGAGCGGCGTTGTATTCGATGGGAGTACTATTAAGATGGCGTTGTATTTGGACCAATACAAAAATCAAGTAAAAATAAAAGGACACGACGGAATTCGAACCCGCGTCCTTCTGCACTAAAGGCGGTGTTCTTACCAATTAAGCTACGTGTCCAAAGCCTATTATTACCGAACAAGTTTTAAACTAATGAAAACAAAACAGAATTTTGCTAAAATTGCCTTTATTTTTCAGTTACGTTGCCAGCGAAGAGAGATTTCAAAAGACATTGTATGCGGTGGCCCCTAGTCGTCAATGACAATCTCGTCCAAAGTTCCCATGACGGGGTCGAGGGCAGCTACCTCGCTGCCACATGACCCAGTGTGGCCAGTACGCAGCTCCCATTGCTGACGAAACTTCAAGCCGTAGACGTTGTGTTTGCTGATGAACCACTCACCGCTATTGTCTGAGAAGCTGCACTGCTGCACGCTCTTCTCGACAGCACTGGTTGGGGTCTGGCGCCAGGCTTTGTGGACCCATGCCGCCACGGCAGCGAGCTCAGGTGGGCACGGGTTGCCGCCCCTCGTGAAGGAGACTTGGTCGGAGCGCTTCCATTCATCGATGATCGCCGGGAGATGGTCCTTGAAAGACTTGAATATACCAACATCACCAGCTTGGAGGTAGGGGGTGAGGCCTCTGGGGATGACCGCCATCTTGATGTCCTTCTCTGTGCATCGCTCTTTGACCATCTTGCCAATAAGAGCCCGCATCGAATCCCACACAACGTACTGCCCGGGCGACTGAACGACAGCGGGGAAGTACCACTCGAGCTACTGCAGAAGCAGCTCTTGGCCCACCCAGGCTCGCGGCTGGAAACTGACGTAGCAGCCACCAAGGCGCTCAACCTGGCCGCGAGTCTTGCGCTTCCAAATGATGCACGGCGGAAGCTTCTTGCCCATCGCTGTCATTGATAGAGCCATCGTGATGCGCATAGAGGCGAACCTTGTCGATCGAACGACAACGTGGCGCGCGCTAGTGTCAGCAATCGTCGTCGTCCACTGTAACCGGGCGAGCTTTACACTCGGTTATTTAGGCTTACACAGGCGCTGTGTAAGGAAGCGAGACTCTTTATGTCAATCTGTACGAATAACGTACAGATTTACAATAAAAGAAGGCTTTTAGCTTTGGCGCAAATTGAGAACTGTATTGACGATTCTAGCATCCCGCCTGGCGATGCCAGACGGACGCAAGGTCCCTAACCTATATTAATCTATATATGCATTCTGGAAAAGACACAAATGGTCGTGAGCACCCCATGCGAAGGAACAACTCTGATTGGTAGAAATCAAAGATTTTCTACCAATAGGAAACTGGAAAGGGATCAAGCAGCCAATGGGTGGCTGTCCGCACTGAAGTAAGGACTAGTGTGGCGTACACTAATCCTGTTAGGGACCGGATCAAACGTAGCGTGCGAACACTACATTCAACGGTACAGCGCGGTGCTGTACCGGACAGCGTACCCCGGGTACGCTGCGTGTAACCCTGTTATATCCGCGCATCTTCAAAGTAGGCCGCCGTCTCATCCATCAGGATGGTCCGCTTCATGTTCATCGCGCTCTCGTGCTCGCTCAGATACTGCATGGACGACGCGGCGCGGGCAACGAACTCGTCATCAGACAGGGTCGTCAGGTTGGTGCGTCGACGGAAACTCCGACCGTTGCGCTGGAGAAAGCTTTTGACCCACCTATCCGATGCCACGAACCGAATGGGCGCGTCTTCAAGCTCGTAGTCGATGCAGCTGGTGTAGAAGAGCCGTCGAGCTTGGTCAGCGACCCAGTCGCGCGTCACCTTCTCCTTGCAGATGCGGCGATTGTAGATCAGCTCGATGAGCGTGCCCTCCGTCTCACTGAGGATAGGCTTTCACCTGCCGCCACTCATGCGTCGGCGGCTGCCCGACTCAGCAAGAATCTGCTCGCGGTCGCGCCACCATTGGCGGAACATCGACGCGGAGATACGCCAACCTCGCCTGCCGAAGTGTGCCTCCGCACATGAGAGGACGCCACCGCCCTCGGTGGCAATCCAGTCGATGGCTTGCTTCTTGATGCTGACTTCGGCGCTCTTCCGC